>CM068387.1:90133005-90328005 GCA_034770075.1 Aralia elata | reverse complement strand
AAAACTACTCAATTATATATATTTTAAATATATATATATTATACCAATAAATAATTATATAATATTAATATTTCAAATAAATACATATTATTATATATTAAAATAATATATATATAAATAAATAAATAATTATATAAATAATTAAATATATTATACATGAATATTTACATATATTATATTTATACAATAATAATCAAAATTACTCAATTATATATAATTTAAGTGTGTGTGTGTGTGTGTGTGTGTGTGTATATATATATATATATTATACTAATAAATAATTAAATATACAATCTATCTAAACCCTAAACCCTGAACCCTAAACCCTAAAAAACCCTAAATCCTGAATTATTATATAATATTAATATTTCAAATAAATAGATACTAATATATATTAAAACAATTGAATATATAAATATATAATTATATAAATAATTAAATATAAATATATATCAATAATTAAATATATTATATTTATACAATAATAATAAAAATTACTCAATTATATATATTTTAAATATATATATATATATATATATATATATAACAATAAATAATTCAATATATAATCTAGCTAAACCCTGAAACCCTAAAAAATACCTTGAACCCTTAAAAACCCTAGAACCATATTAAAAAACCCTAAACAATTATATAATATTAATATTTCAAATAAATACATATTAATATATATTTATAAAATAATTAAATATATATCATATTAATATATATATAATAATTGAATATTTAAATAAATAATTAAATAATTAAATAAATAAATAAATAAATATATATGAAAAATTAAACACATTACATTTATACAATAATAATAAAAATTACTCAATTATATATATTTTTAATATATTTAATTATTCATATATAGTTATATTTAATTATTTATATAATTAATTATTTATTGATATATTCAATTATTTTAATATATATTAATATGATATATATTTAATTGTTTTATAAATATATATTAATATGTATTTATTTAAAATATTAATACTATATAATTGTTTAGGGTTTATGGTTCTAGGGTTCAAGGTTTTTTAGGGTTTACGGTTTTTTAGGTTTAGCTAGATTATATATTTAATTATTTATTGGTATAATGTGTATATATATTTAAAATATATATATTTGAGTAATTTTTATTATTATTGTATAAATATAATATATTTAATTAATGATATAATTATTTATTTATTTATTTATATATTCAATTTTTTTAATATATATTCATATGATATATATTTAATTATTTGATAAATATATATTAATATGTATTTATTTGAAATATTTTATATTATATAATTGTTTAGGGTTTATGGTTCTAGGGTTTAGAGTTTTTTTAGGGTTTAGCTAGATTATATATTTAATTATTTATTGGTATAATATATATATATATATATATATATATATATATATTTAAAATCACTACTACAAAATAGCAAATAGACAACACTTAAACCACAACGTTTTTATAAAAAAACGTTATGGTATTTTTTTCCATAACGTTTTTTAAAAAAACATTATAGATAGATATGAAAAAACGTTATCTATTTAAAAGGGAATTTTTTAATTTTAAATAGATAACGTTTTTTTTTTAAAAAGGTTATCTATCTAAAAAACACGGAACTTAAAACTCTCTTTTTGATTTTAAATAGATAAAAAAACGTTATCTATCTAAAAAACACGGAACTTTAAAATTAAAAGACTCTTTGCTCTCGTCATTTTTCTATCCGAGCTCACTTAGGTCTTCATTTCAATCTCCCTTTCGATTTTTCTTCTCTCTGAACTCGTAACGTTTTCTTCTCTCTGAACTCTGTTCTCTCACCAGTTTTTCTTGGTGAATGTTCGATCCGAGGCTATATGGTTGTGTTCTGATTCGGTGAATGTTCGATTTGAGGCTGAAATCTGAAGAGATTTGAAGATATGCTGTTTAGGGGCTAGGGTTTCATTGTAAGTTCTTCATCTCTTTGGATTTGTTCTTGCACTTGTTTAGGGGCTATTTCTGTATATCTTGATTCTCTCATCTAAGGTTTATACAAAATATCAGGTGTTTCTGTATATGCTCTAGTGTTTCAGCGGGACAGTAATCTATTTTGAATCCCCTCGTCTTTCATGTCCATTTGCAGTCGGTCGTTTTACAGTTCAGACCGGTATGCTCAACAATCTTCTTTCTCTATATATCTATATATATCTTTCTATGTTCATATGTATGTATATGTATTTGAATGTTTTTTGGTTATAGATCTGACGGCTGGTAATTGAATTTCAAAGAAGAGAAGTGAATATGAGTAAAGGAATAGGAGGAACGGCGGGAGCCAAGGGGAAGAAAAAGGGGGCGACCTTCGTGATTGACTGCACTTCGCGAATGGAGGCGGTGAGGTTTCAGTTTACTTGATCTGCTCAATTTCTATTATGTAGATCTGCTTTATAAGAGTTTACTTATGGATCTCTTAGGTTTTGGTATTTTGCATTACTGGAATTTACTTTTACTTTGTAGCAATTCATCTTAGTTTATGGAGCTGATTGCCTGTAGTTACTTCGTTTGATATTGTTTTTTTTACCGTTTATATCGAATTTCTCTATTGTAGCTTTTACTTGTGTAGCTTTTATTTGTTTGATCTGGAGAGGTGTATTTTATGCTTTTCTAATTGTTTGACTGAGGACTTGATAACTGAATTCTCAGTTAGGCTTGCTGTTTTCTTTCAAATTATTAATTATTAATAGGATTTTGCAGTTTATAGGACCAAGATACCATATTTATCTCTAAAAATATGAATATTAGCGATTGATATGTGCTGATGGGCTTATATAGCAGAAAATATATTCACAATCTAGATATTTCATTAAGGCTATGTCATTTGTTGCTTGTATTAGTTGTATGGATAATCGTATCAGATGATGATATGCTATGCTAGAATGGAGGTCCAAGTGTAACTCAACTACTTGACTTTTTTGGTTGGTACTAGGGGGTGGCTTTTAAGTGTTTTTTAACCAAGCTAAACAGGTTGATGCCAAGATTCTACCTTCAAAATGATATAGAGTTGGTTAGCGGACTCTCTGGACCACCCTTATAATTCATTAAGATGACTGTGTTCCTTTTTTTTTCTTTCTAACTTGTGAATCAAAGTAGATACAACCTTGAGCCTCTTGGCAGAAGGTGCAAAAGCTCCTTTCTTTTTGGTCTTGCTGCAGTATGGCGCCAGAACTTAGAGCAACATATTAGATTTGATCCATTGAGCTTTAGTGACTGGATGTGGTACTATTCTACCATCTACCCAACCCAAAGCTTTTAAAAATTAACTGCTTTCTATGGAAGTTTACATGGATCGAAAGCAGAATAGGACAATATGTTCATAACATGGGAAATCCTATAGTTGGACATGAACTTTGAATTAGGGTTTAGGGTTTAGGGTTTAGGGTTTAGGGTTTTAGGGTTTAGCTAGATTATTTATTGGTATAATATATTTATATATATATATAAAATATATATAATTGTGCAATTATTATTATTATTGTATAAAGTTAATATATTTAATTATTCATATATACTTATATTTAATTATTTATATAATTAATTAGTAATTTATATATTCAATTATTTAAATATATATTAATATGATATATATTTAATTATTGTATAAATATATATTAATATTTATATATTTGAAAGATTAATATTGTATAATTGTTTAGGGTTAGGGCTCTATGATTAGTGTTTAAGGTTTTTTAGGGTTTAGCTAGATTATGTATTTAATTATTTATTGGTATAATATATATATATATATATATTTAAAATATATATATAATTGAGTAATTTTTATTATTATTATATAAATATAATATATTTAATTATTCATATATAGTTATATTTAATTATTGATATATTTATTTATTTATTTATATATTCAATTATTTAAATATATATTAATATGTATTTATGTGAAATATTAATATTATATAATTGTTTAGGGTTTATGATTCTAGGGTTTAGGGTTTTTAGGGTTTCTGGTTTTAGGGTTTAGCTAGATTATTTATTGGTATAATATATATATGTAAAATATATATAATTGAGTAATTTTTATTATTATTGTATAAAGTTAATATATTTAATTATTCATATATACTTATATTTAATTATTTATATAATTAATTAATTATTTATATATTCAATTATTTAAATATATATTAATATGATATATATTTAATTATTGTATAAATATATATTAATATTTATATATTTGAAAGATTAATATTATATAATTGTTTAGGGTTAGGGCTCTATGATTAGGGTTTAAGGTTTTTTAGGGTTTAGCTAGATTATATATTTAATTATTTATTGGTATAATATATGTATATTTAAAATATATATATAATTGAGTAATTTTTATTATTATTGTATAAATATAATATATTTAATTATTCATATATAGTTATATTTAATTATTGATATATTTATTTATTTATATATTCAATTATTTAAATATATATTAATATGTATTTATGTGAAATATTAATATTATATAATTGTTTAGGGGTTATGGTTCTAGGGTTCAGGGTTTTTTAGGGTTTAGCTAGATTATTTATTGGTATAATATATATACATATATATATATATATATATATATATATATATTTAAAATATATATAATTGAGTGTTTTTTATTATTATTGTATAAATTTAATATATTTAATTACTCATATATAGTTATATTTAATTATTTATATAATTAATTATTTATTGCTACATTCAATTATTTTAATATATATTAATATGTATTTATGTGAAATATTAATATTATATAATTGTTTAGGGTTTATGATTCTAGGGTTTAGGGTTTTTAGGGTTTATGGTTCTATGGTTTAGCTAGATTATTTATTGGTATAATATTTATATATATATATATATATTTAAAATATATATAATTGAGTGATTTTTTTTATTGTATAAAGTTAATATATTTAATTATTCATATATAGTTATATTTAATTATTTATATAATTAATTATTTATTGCTATATTCAATTATTTTACTATATAATAATATGATATATATTTAATTGTTTTTATAAATATATAATAATATGTATTTATTTAAAATATTAATATTATATAATTGTTTAGGGTTTATGGTTCTAGGGTTCAAGGTTTTTTAGGGTTTACGGTTTTTTTAGGTTTAGCTAGATTACATATTTAATTATTTATTGGTATAATATGTATATATATTTAAAATATATATATAATTGATTAATTTTTATTATTATTGTATAAATATAATATATTTAACTAATGATATAATTATTTATATATTTATATATTCAATTATTTTAATATATATTAATATGATATATATTTAATTATTTGATAAATATATATTAATATGTATTTATTTGAAATATTAATATTATATAATTGTTTAGGGTTTATGGTTCTAGGGGTTTAGGGTTCAGGTTATTTTTAGGGTTTAGCTAGATTATATATTTAAATATTTATTGGTAATATATATATATATATATATATATATATATATATATTTAAAATATATATAATTTAGTAATTTTTATTATTATTGTATAAATATAATATATTTAATTATTCATATATATTTATATTTATTTATATATTCAATTATTTAAATATATATTAATATGATATATATTTAATTATTTTATAAATATATATTAATATGTATATATTTGAAATATTAATATTATATAATTGTTTTTAGGGTTTATGGTTCTAGGGTTCAAAGTTTTTTAGGGTCTAGTGTTTTTTAGGGTTAGCTAGATTATATATTTAATTATTTATTGGTATAATATGTATATATATTTAAAATATATATAAACTGAGTAATTTTTATTATTATTTTATAAATATAATATATTTAATTAATGATATAATTATTTATATATTTATATATTCAATTATTTTAATATATATTAATATGCTATATATTTAATTATTTGATAAATATATATTAATATGTATATATTTGAAATATTAATATTATATAATTGTTTAGGGTTTATGGTTCTAGGGTTCAAAGTTTTTTAGGGTCTAGTGTTTTTTAGGGTTAGCTAGATTATATATTTAATTATTTATTGGTATAATATGTATATATATTTAAAAATATATATAACTGAGTAATTTTTATTATTATCTTATAAATATAATATATTTAATTAATGATATAATTATTTATATATTTATATATTCAATTATTTTAATATATATTAATATGTATATATTTGAAATATTAATATTATATAATTGTTTAGGGTTTATGGTTCTACTGTTTAAGGTTTTTTAGGGTTCAAGGTTTTTTAGGGTTAGATATATTATATATTTAATTATTTATTGGTATCATATGTATATATATTTAAAATATATATAATTGAGTAATGTTTATTATTATTGTACAAATATAATATATTTAATTAATGATATAATAATTTATTTATTCAATTGTTTTAATATATATATGATATATATTTAAATATTTTATAAATATATATTAATATTTAACTATTTGAAATATTAATATTATATAATTGTTTAGGGTTTGTGGTTCTAAGGTGGATGGTTTTTTTGGGTTTTTCAAGGTTCAGGGTTTTTTAGGATTGTAGGGTTTTTTAGGGTTTAGCTAGATTATATATTTACTTATTTATTTATTTATATATTCAATTATTTTATAAATATATATTAATATGTATTTATGTGAAATATTAATATTATATAATTGTTTAGGGTTTATGATTCTAGGGTTTAGGGTTTTTAGGGTTTATGGTTCTATGGTTTAGCTAGATTATTAATTGGTATAATATTTATATGGGGATAATGGGGGTACACAGCCGTGTAATTTTTTTTTTTACACAGTCTGCCAAAACGACGTCGTTTTGGCAGATTTGTTTTAAAAAAAAACACGGTTCCACCTCCCTTCTCTCCTCCCAAATCGCGCATAAGGGCTTCGACCTCCCAAATCAGAAATTGCCATCGCTCTCGCCGTCTCCGAGCTCATTCTCGTCGGCCGCCGCGATTTCAACTCCTTCGGCAGCCGCGGTTCCACCTCCCCTACGTCCGCTTCCGTCACTTCTACTCTCTCTTCGATGCCTGCCTCTTCCTCAAGGTCTTCTTTTTTCTTTTTGTAATTTTGGGATTTTAGGGGGGAAAATAGAGCTTTGCCGTCAGAGTCATTCATCCATTTTCTCTTTACACAGCAGGTAAGCTACAATCTCTTTAAAATTTCAAATTTTTTGGTAGTAATTTATAGAGTTGTATATATATAACTATGCGTATCTAAATTTGTCGATCTGGTATGCCTTAATTTGTGTAAGTTTCTCTTTAGGTTGTTTGATTACTAAGAATTCGTAGAAAAAATTGTGAAATTGTGAAATATGACTGAATTCTAATAAAAGCTGAAGAATCTCAATCTTAGTGAAATGATTGGAGTCTCCACCATGCCTGCTGGATTTTGAATTTTGTATGTATTATTTAGGCGACTAAACTTAGTGGTTGTGAAATGATTTTTTGTAATTTGTATGTCTATGAAATTGGTTAGTGTGAAAAGATTTAGAAACAAACACCTTTGTAAGAAGGCAAAAGTTGTACCAAGCTTCAGTAGAGGAGATAAAACTGACAAATTGGATTGACCAGTAATTGGAACACTAAAAAGTAGAGAAGATGACAGAAGATTTTGGATGGATATATTTTTTAAAAAATACTTTATAGTTTAAGGAGAGAATCTTACCCTAGACTGATTATAATGTGTAGCTAAAATGATTAAATTGCCTTTGTTGTGATGTGTTGGTTAAAAAAAGCATGAACAAACTCTGTAGCATTATTATTTGTAACTAGAGTGCGTCTAGAAAATGGGGATTGGGCTATATGAATTTCTATGATGTAATCATGTAAATCAGATCTGTCATGAGATTTGGTTGAGCAATTCAGATAATGGTAGTTGGATTTTAAGCTAGTACATTTTTTGACTGGTTGGTGTTTTATTTATAACTCTGTTGTCATATTGGTTTTACTATTATACTCTCTGCAAAACTGCAATTACATTTGTATTTATGGTTTTAAATGCTAGTTTCATTCTTACAAGTTCATGTTTAACTTGTGGTTAGTTCAGACCATATTTTTGAATCCTAAACTTAAAAGACTTTTTTTCTGCAAGGTTATAAACAATGGCTGATGCTGAAGACATTCAAGCCCTTGTTTGCGACAATGGAACTGGAATGGTTAAGGCTTGTAGAATAAGTTTTTACATTGAAGGAATAAGTTTTCAAGATCATATATATTGATGGTTTAAATTTTTAAATCACTCTTTAAAGTTAAAATGATTTCATTTTCATGTGTGTAAGCCCAAGGATCTGGCAGCATTATCTCCTTTCATTTAGGTGAACAAATGTTTACTTTGTTTTTCTTTTGAAATCTGCTATGCAGGCTGGATTTGCCAGTGATGATGCTCCAAGGGCTGTGTTCCCTAATATTGTTGGCCGACCTCGGCATACTGGTGTAATGGTTGGAATGGGCCAGAGGATGCCTGCTTGAGGAAATGCTCTGTTGCTGACTTGAGCTGCCTGAAGATTGTAGTTAGAGTTCAATATTTGGTTGAGCCAAGAAATCGGACTAATGCCTCTTTTGATAACCCTTTTGAAATGTAAACTAGTAGTTGTAGGATCCTTATAGAGTAAGCAGAAAGAGCTAAGAGAGAAGAATGTCCTTTGTTCTTTATACATTTGGATGCATCTGTAGTAAACAATGCTAAGTTTTCCAATTTTCAAAATGATATATTAATTTTCTGCTTTATTTCTTAATGATACATTGTTACAGTGATAACCTATTTTATATTACACAAAAAGCTCATTTACCAAGCATTTGAGTTATGTAGTGTCCATTCATTTCCAGCAAATCTTTGGTATAAATAAATCAGTGTGCAAATTGGTTTATATTTATTTACAGATACTTGAATACATAGAAGTTTTGGTCCATCTGGGTTTGTAATGATGTGGTCTTTCTCACAATTATGTATACAAATGCAGACAGTTCTATCAGTAGAAGAATATAATCTCTTTCGCTTATATTCTTGAACTTTTTATACATGCTAAAATTTTTACGATTTCATACGAAGTAGGGCCAACTAACTTTTGCTAATACCTTCCAAAACTACAGGAACATCAACAAGCATACATAAATTTAAGCTGAGAAAAGTAGACAAAGAACCCTTTCATTAACTCGTCATATTACAAAAATGAAAGTTGGGAGAAGTACAAAAGGAAGTTTACTACTATTACTTTAATTTAACCCAAGTACCCGACTGACTCGACTCTTTTAAGTTACAATATAGAAGACCAGCACGATACTAAACTTCTTATCCAAGAGAACTTTATGGACAAGCAAATTGAGAACAAACTTGCTCATTTTTTCCTGAAGATACAGAATCTAATTTACAACAGAGAACTCGAAAACAAAAATAACCTTTCAATTGATGCAGAACTGCACATCTAGCCTCCAGTCTCAATTAACCTTCAGTGCAGTGTGCATAGCATACTATGTACAGAGTCTAACACCACAAACCTCATGTACAGTGTAGTGTGCATATCATACTTCAACTCAAATCGTTAGACTCTGTACAATTGCATCCTCCAAGTTCCCTGATTGTACTGCTTTCTTAACTGGCATTCGGTCCGTTATTGTTGCAAGATCAATGTCTGCTATATGTCAACAAGGAAAATCATATATTTTTGAGAATGAACATGCCACCATTTCATAAAAATCAGTCACAAACATCAATGAGATGTCTTAAAAACAAAAGGATACTTTTTGTTCCAGATTCCATTCTGAATTTTTTCGCGACATCAACATAACCCTCGGTGACAAGAAAGTTCATTACCAACTTATTCATATCTTCTGTTCTGATCTTTACATCATTGAGCTTTTTTCCCACTCCTCCCTTGTGATCAACTTCTTCGAAGTAGCTTTAAAAAAATGCAATTTATCAGTGTAAGAACACATGTACCATCAATGTTAGTGCCATGTTTGCACATTGAATATTGAGTGGAAGTGCCAGCTTCAGCTATTAAACACAACTCTTCATTATTTTTTTTTATTTTTTTTAGATACATCGCATAATTCTCTATAAAATATTCATTTACAAAAATACAATGAAGCCGTATAATTTTCTATGATTGCTCCATATACTCTGATTCATCAACTAGCATAACCTTGTGTTCAAATCAATTTAGACATTACAAATTTCTACAAATTCTACTCCATCCCATATTAAGAGTCATTTCCTTTCAGAAATGAATAAAACAAAATTCTCCTTGAAAAAATTAAGATGTTGAATCTTATTTATTCCCTCCCATTAGAATTCAAGGGAGGTTTTATTTCTTCCTTTGGATAAGGACAGTTTAACATAGAGAATGATGATTAGAAGCACTAGAAAAAGCTAGCAGATATGAATTTGACTAAAAATAATATACAAAACATCATAAAACTAATTAACCTCCACACTGATGAAAGTGTCTTCTATTTAACAATAACATGTCTCATCTCTCGGACCTACAGAGATGTTATAAATTTAGTAATTTACCATCTATAACATACTCTTATTTTTGTCAGGGATTAGGTGTGATTACAAACCCCTTTTAATTTGTCTATGTTTTTCTACGAATTCTTAGTAATCAAACAACCTAAAGAGAAACTTACACAAATTAAGGCATACCAGATCGACAAATTTAGATTCGCATAGTTATATATATACAGATCTATAAATTACTACCAAAAAATTTGAAATTTTAGAGAGATTGTAGCTTACCTGCTGTGTAAAGAGAAAATGGATGAATGACTGATGGCAAAGCAGAAGACCTTGAGGAAGAGGCAGGCATCGGAGAGAGAGTAGAAGTGACGGAAGCGGACGTAGGGGAGGTGGAACCGCGGCTGCCGAAGGAGTTGAAATCGCGGCGGCCGACGAGAATGAGCTCGGAGACGGCGAGAGCGATGGCAATTTCTGATTTGGGAGGTCGAAGCCCTTATGCGCGATTTGGGAGGAGAGAAGGGAGGCGGAACCGTGTTTTTTTTTTTAAAACAAAGCTGCCAAAACGACGTCGTTTTGGCAGACTGTGTAAAAAAAAAAATTACACGGCTGTGTACCCCCATTATCCCCTATTGATATATATATATATATATATATATATATATATATATATATATATATATATATTATTAAAATATATATAATTGAGTGATTTTTATTATTATTGTATAAAGTTAATATATTTAATTATTCATATATAGTTATATTTAATTATTTATATAATTATTTATTTATTGCTATATTCAATTATTTTACTATATAATAATATGATATATATTTAATTGTTTTATAAATATATAATAATATGTATTTATTTAAAATATTAATATTATATAATTGTTTAGGGTTTATGGTTCTAGGGTTCAAGGTTTTTTAGGGTTTACGGTTTTTTAGGTTTAGCTAGATTATATATTTAATTATTTATTGGTATAATATGTATATATATTTAAAATATATATAATTGATTAATTTTTATTATTATTGTATAAATATAATATATTTAATTAATTATATAATTATTTATTTATTTATATATTCAATTATTTTAATATATAGTAATATGATATATATTTAATTATTTTATAAATATATATTAATATGTATTTATTTGAAATATTAATATTATATAATTGTTTAGGGTTTATGGTTCTAGGGGTTTAGGGCTCAGGTTATTTTTAGGGTTTAGCTAGATTATATATTTAAATATTTATTGGTAATATATATATATATATATATATATTTAAAATATATATAATTTAGTAATTTTTATTATTATTGTATAAATATAATATATTTAATTATTCATATATATTTATATTTATTTATATATTCAATTATTTAAATATATATTAATATGATATATATTTAATTATTTTATAAATATATATTAATATGTATATATTTGAAATATTAATATTATATAATTGTTTAGGGTTTATGGTTCTAGGGTTCAAAGTTTTTTAGGGTCTAGTGTTTTTTAGGGTTAGCTAGATTATATATTTAATTATTTATTGGTATAATATGTATATATATTTAAAATATATATAACTGAGTAATTTTTATTATTATTTTATAAATATAATATATTTAATTAATGATATAATTATTTATATATTTATATATTCAATTATTTTAATATATATTAATATGCTATATATTTAATTATTTGATAAATATATATTAATATGTATATATTTGAAATATTAATATTATATAATTGTTTAGGGTTTATGGTTCTACTTTTAAGGTTTTTTAGGGTTTAGGGTTTTTTAGGGTTAGCTAGATTATATATTTAATTATTTATTGGTATAATATGTATATATATTTAAAATATATATAATTGAGTAATTTTTATTATTATTGTATAAATATATTATATTTAATTAATGATATAATTATTTATATATTCAATTATTTTAATATATATATGATATATATTTAAATATTTTATAAATATATATTAATATTTAATTATTTGAAATATTAATATTATATAATTGTTTAGGGTTTGTGGTTCTAAGGTGGAGGGTTTTTTTGGGTTTTTCAAGGTTCAGGGTTTTTTAGGATTGTAGGGTTTTTTAGGGTTTAGCTAGATTATATATTTAATTATTTATTGGTAAAATATATTCAATTATTTTATAAATATATATTAATATGTATTTATGTGAAATATTAATATTATATAATTGTTTAGGGTTTATGATTCTAGGGTTTAGGGTTTTTAGGGTTTATGGTTTTATGGTTTAGCTAGATTATTTATTGGTATAATATTTATATATATATATATATATATATATATATTTAAAATATTTATAATTGAGTGATTTTTATTATTATTGTATAAAGTTAATATATTTAATTATTCATATATAGTTATATTTAATTCTTTATATAATTAATTATTTATTGCTATATTCAATTATTTTACTATATATTAATATGATTTATATTTAATTGTTTTATAAATATATAATAATATGTATTTATTTAAAATATTAATATTATATAATTGTTTAGGGATTATGGTTCTAGGGTTCACGGTTTTTTAGGGTTTACGGTTTTTTAGGTTTAGCTAGATTATATATTTAATTATTTATTGGTATAATATGTATGTATATTTAAAATATATATAATTGATTAATTTTTATTATTATTGTATAAATATAATATATTTAATTAATGATATAATTATTTATTTATTTATATATTCAATTATTTTAATATATATTAATATGATATATATTTAATTATTTGATAAATATATATTAATTTGTATTTATTTGAAATATTAATATTATATAATTGTTTAGGGTTTATGGTTCTAGGGTTTAGGGTTCAGGTTATTTTTAGGGTTTAGCTAGATTATATATTTAATTATTTATTGGTAATATATATATATATTTAAAATATATAAAATTGAGTAATTTTTATTATTATTGTATAAATATAATATATTTAATTATTCATATATATTTATACTTAATTATTGATATATTTATTTACTTATATATTCAATTATTTAAATATATTTTAATATGATATATATTTTATTATTTTATAAATATATATTAATGTGTATTTATTTGAAATATTAATATTATATAATTGTTTAGGGTTTATGATTCTAGGGTTTAGGGTTTTTAGGGTTTATGGTTCTATGGTTTAGCTAGATTATTTATTGGTATAATATATATATATATATATATATATATATATTTAAAATATATATAATTGAGTAATTTTTATTATTATTGTATAAAGTTAATATATTTAATTATTCATATATAGTTATATTTAATTATTTATATAATTAATTATTTTAAAATGATATATATTTAATTGTTTTATAAATATATATTAATATGTATTTATTTAAAATATTAATATTACATAATTGTTTAGGGTTTATGGTTCTAGGGTTCAAGGTTTTTGAGGGTTTAGGGTTTTTTAGGGATAGCTAGATTATATATTTAATTATTTATTGGTATAATATGTATATATATTTAAAATATATATAATTGAGTAATTTTTATTATTATTGTATAAATATAATATATTTAATTAATGATATAATTATTTATTTATTTATATGTTCAATTATTTTAATATATATTAATATGATATATATTTAATTATTTGATATATATATATTAATATGTATTTATTTGAAATATTAATATTATATAATTATTTAGGGTTTAGGGTTCTAGGGTTTAGGGTTCAGGTTATTTTTTTTTTTTGCTAAATGTGTTTGTATATAGAAGAACCAAATAGTACAATGGCTAAGGGGCATACCCCAGTCTATAGCAAATGCATCTGTTGACAATCGCAACAGATGAAGAGGCTATAAAACGAATGAAATCACATCAAATAGGAACAAACCTCAGCAATTACAATAGCCAATTGCAGTAATATTGACAAAAATTAGTAGCCTTAATGAAAGATTTACAAGTAGCAAGCCTAGATTTAATAATGTTAATAACATCCTTGGTCAGTCTATCAGATGGGGTTAGACTGTTCTTGTGAATTTTTGAGTTCCTTGCTTCCCAAACCTTATAGAAGGAAACAACAACCGAGAGACATAAGATATTTCTAGATAGCTTAGTGCCCTGGAAGGAGGTAATGGACTCCATAAGATCTGCCCAATTAAGTGGAAGACTATGCCATTGACCCACAGTAAGGACAGCTTTGAGGATAACAGCAGAGTAGGCACAATTGAAGAAAAGATGATCAAAAGTTTCTAGTTGTTGTTGGCAAAGTGGACAGTCCAGCATCCTACCTGTGTACTGCATGGTGCGATCATTCGTGGGAAGCTTCTTCAGAATACCAAGCCACAAGATGAAGGAATAACGAGGCACATGGAGTTTATTCCAAAGGATGAAATCCCATGTTACAGAGTGTCGTCGAGCTCTTATGCAATCCCATAAGTGTCTGGCTTTAACAGTGTTAATATCCCAAATGTCCCACAACACATAATCATTCGAAGAAGCAAACATAGATAGGGATTCTAATTGTCGGCAAATCATGATGACATCATGATGATTACGATTACGATGATTACTATGGGTAAGTTCCAGGTAGAATTCAAAAAAACGTGACTTACTTTAGCTGTAATAGGAATGCCAGAGTTGGAAATCAGTCTGGGGCTGGGGTTGATCGCACTGCCATTTACCCAAGGATCATACCAGAAACTAACATTACGCCCTGTTCCAATATTGTAATGGATATGCTGCAACGCCAGAGGTCTAAGCTTTAGGACTTGTTTCCAAATCCAAGAGCAATCACTTGGAATGGGAATCTGCCATATAGATTTGTGCTTTAGAATTGTGGCTTTAACCCAATTGGCCCATAGAGATCTGGAATTAAATTGAATGATGTGCAGTAGATGAAGAAGAATAAGAGCCTTGTTCCAGTCCAATAAGCTTTTAATTCCCAGACCTCCTTCAGAAGTAGGCAAAGAAAGATCAGACCAAGCAACTCGTGCTCCATGCTTAGCCAAAGAAGAACCCTTCCATAGGAACCTACAAAGAATCGACTGAATAGTGCTGATCATTGCTTTAGGGAGAATGAAATGGTTGCTCCAAAAAGATTGAATAGAAAATAGTATAGATTTGATTAATTGGAGCCTGCCGAAGTAAGACAAGACTTTGGAGGTCCATGAAGTGACTCGGAGAGTGATCTTGTGCATGAGTGGGATGCAATCATTAAAAGAAAGCTTTGAGGATATAAGTGGAACCCCCAAGAATTTAGTTGGTAATATGCCAGGTTGGAATCCAAGAAGCAAAAATATATTCTGGGCAGAGGTCGGGTCAGTATTAGCAAGATAGCACTGGCTTTTGTGGATATTAGGGATCAGACCAGAGAGGAGAGAAAAGGAATGGATGCAAGAATGTATAATTGATACTGACTGCAGGCTAGCATGGCAAAAAATGAGAATGTCATCAGCGAAGAATAGGTGTGTCAGTTTGTAGTCTTTCGCACGCCAGTGGTATTTAAACCCAGTTTCCATGGCACCCAAATTCAGTTTTAATGATAACATCTCCATAACAAGCACAAAAAGATAAGGTGACAAAGGGTCACCTTGTCGCAGGCCTCTAGAACTGTCAAAATACCCAGCAAGGGATCCATTAATTTTTATTGAAAACATCGCTGTAGTAACACAGGCTTTGATCCAAGCAATAAAGGTGGGGGAAAATTGGAATTTGGACAGAGTGTCAATTAAAAAATCCCATCTAACAGTATCAAATGCTTTCCGAAGATCAATTTTTAAGGCACATCTGGGAGGACCAGTGGCTCTGTGGTAGTTTCTAAACAGTTCTTGGGCGAGAAGGATATTGTCACTAATATTTCTTCCTTTCACAAAGGCTGATTGAGCTTTATCAACAATAAAGGGCAGCACTTCCTTGAGTCTGTTAGAGAGAATTTTGGCAATGCATTTGTAAATTGTATTGCAACAAGCAATTGGTCTGAAGTCAGCCATAGTGGTAGGATTTGCACCTTTTGGGACTAGGGCAATAGTCGTTGAGTTAAAACCTCTTAGCATCCTGCAAGTAGAGAAGAAGAACTGGACAACTTTTGTAAAATCCTCCCCAACAGTAGACCAACAGTTAATGAAAAAATTTACGTTGAACCCATCAGGCCCAGGGCTTTTGTTCCTTTTCATGGACGAGAGAACTTTGAAAATTTCCATGTCAGTAATGGGAGCAGAGAGCATGCAGGCTTGGGAAGAGCTAACCAGATTATGAGGGGTGGGGCCAAAATCTTCAATACCTTGGTAAGCAGGATCAAGGGAAGAGCTGAACAAATTCTTAAAGTAGTACACTGCCACAAATTCAACAGCCTCTTGACCATTAACAGTAACACCATCAGCATTTTGGATAGAAAATATTTTGTTTGAGTTCCATCTGCTCTTCACCATGTTAGAAAAAAATGGCGTGTTCCTGTCCCCCAAAGATAACCAAGTAGCTCTAGATTTCTGATGTAGGAGAGTTTCCTCTCTATCAATAGCAGCCCATAAATGCTGAATACACTTTTTCTCCTGGTTAATAAGATTTGAGTCATAGGAGTTGGAATGGAGTAAGGTTTGAACGTGATGAAGGTCATCCTTGGCAAGCTTGACAGAAGTGGAGAGGTTCCCAACCAGTGAATTAAGAGAAATCAAAGCCTTATTTGTTCTTTTTAACTTTGCAGAGAAAACATAGAAGGGATTACCATGGACATGTTGTCCCCAAGCATTGATCACACAATCATTAAACCCTTCAATAAGCATCATGTGGTTGAAAAATTGGAAATATTTCCTAAACTGCTTAGCATGAGTACCAATATTAAGAAGAACCAAGGAGTGGTCAGAAAGTCCTCTCGGAGCATAAGAGACTTGAGCTTGAGGGAAATTAGAAAACCAGGCAGCATTTCCAAGAGCTCTATCCAGTTTTTTGTGAATAGGTTTTTTAATTTGACAGTTCCACCAAGTAAATAGAGGGCCAATACCTCGAATATCATCAACTTCAATAGATTGAATGCATTCCTTGAAATCCTCCATACCAGTGTCCCAAAGAACATCATCCTGATTAGTCTCATTAAGATATTTTATGACATTAAAATCCCCCATAATACACCAACTAACAGAGGGGGAGAGGAGGAGTAGAGAAAAGCCCTCAAAAGATCCTTTCTTTCCATATAAGAGTTCAGCCCATAAGCAAAGGATAACAAAAAAGAGTTACTGCTACAAGAATTATGTTGAGCTTTGCAATGAATCAATTGGGAGGAGACAAAAAGGGTATCCACATGCCAAAAATTGGGATCCCATCCAACCCAAATTCTACCATTGTAATGAGAGTCATAATTATAGGCCCAGATCCAGTTTTTACAAATGTTCCTGGAAATTCTAGAAGCATTGTGCTCTTTAACTCTAGTTTCTAGTAACCCAACAAGGGATATATTATTATCGGCAATAAGCTGTCTAACATAGGCCTGTTTAGGCTTTTTATTCAACCCCCTAACATTATAAGAAGCTAGCACTAACAATTACAAAGAGGGGTTACTGGCTTTGCCTTTTCCTTTCCTTTTCTTGGCAACTTGGGGATTAACAGTCACAACTGGATGCTTTTGCTTTAAGTCTTTCCCTTCTTTTTCATCAACAACTTTTGGTTTAGAAACAAGGGGATTAACAGCAGGAGGGGATTCGGAGACTGACATAAGCATATGACCAGCAGAACTAGCTATAGGAGAAAAAAGATTGGTGGTGATCATGGGGGGGGTAGGGATGGCCCTCCCCGATTTCACTCCTCTAGAAACAGTAACCCATTCATTGGCAACAGGGTCAGGGACATCTAACTTTGAGGATCCAGAGCAATCAATAGAAGGCGGGACAACAAGAGTTGGCTTAAGTGGGTGAATTGGGTTAACAGCAGGTTGGACTTTAGGAACCCATTGATAATTTGACTTTGGGCATTTTAGGGGGGAGTGGCCAAAAACTTTTCAAGAAGGACAAGACGGGGGACGACTCTGGTATTCCACCTCAACTGGGACAGTAATGTTCTCATCTTTCACCTCATTTAGGACAACCACATTTATGGAGGAGGGAAAGGAAAAGCCAGCATGAACTTCAATGCAAACTCGGGCAAAGTTCATAAAATCATTCTTTGTCGTCATTTCATCTGTGAAAAGAGGTTTACCAATGGCACTTGCAATGTAACTAATTCCCTCATCTGACCAATAAGAAAGGGGAATTTGGCTTAGTTTCACCCATATAGGAAATTTCTCACAGTCAGGCTTGGAGAATTTAACTCCTTCTTGCCATTTCTGGAGAACAATAATTTTTGAGACGAAATGCCATGGGCCCGAAGCAAGCACCCTATCCAATTCAGTGATGGAATTGAACTTAAATATGTAGTACCCCTTTCCGTGTAGAAAAACTTTAGAGAGTCCCAAATGACCCCATAGTCTCCTGGCAATAGGCTCTACCACCTTGTAGGGAAGGGTGGAGTGAAGGAAATAGGCAACCAGACTGGAGGACCATATCTGATTACCACGCTTGAGCATATCAATAGGGGGTTTGACAATAATGTTCCCGTCCTCCATAGAGGGAGGGTGAAAAGTAAGAGACCTAGAAGCCTTTCTTGAATTATCAGCAACGACATCACACCATGATTTGGGGGTCCCACTCAGCTGACGTGGGAGTACTTGATACAATCCTGATCAGGCTCACATCAAACCTTAATAACTCAACTAAAATTCGAGGGATTTATCAAGCGATTTTAAATATTTGGGCTGAAGTTTATTCAAAGGTGCTTAAAATGGAGTTCAATTCAAGGCCAATTTTAATCAATTCATGTGGTAATTTACATTCTAGCAAATTCGCATGCGGGCAACGGACATTCCAATTCTAATCAGCCAATCACACGGCTTTCCTAACATATTCAGGACTTAACATTTACATATGAAGGGCTTAACATATTAGCTTCCTATATCATGTGGACCTCGCGATTTCTAAGTAAACAACTAGCTAATTTTGTTCTCCACGAATTAATGGGTTCCTAACAATTAATGGATTTCTAATTCCAAATGGAGGAAGGCTTCAGATTTCTAATTCAAATTTAGACGCGGATTTCCTTAATTATTAAGGTATTTTCAGCATGTTTTTGATTCCTAATATAATTAGAATGTTTGATAAGTAGGACTTAATTTCCTTATTGTTTATTAGTTAGGATTTAGTTTCCAAATTAATTTGTTAAGCTAGGATTGTGGTTTTAGTTGATTTTATAATTCCTATTAGGAGTAGAATTACTTTTGAGTAGTATAAATAGGGGACATAGATGATGTACTTGATACACTTCAATCAAATTTATTCAATAAAATTATTTGTGAGGTTTTCTCATCTTTTGGTTCTTTGAGAATTTCTAAGTTATTTCTTAGTTTTCTTTGAGATTCAATTTTGACTTATCATACAACAATACATAGTTATGTGTGGCGTCTTCTACCGCACTAATCGTTGATTATACCGAGATTATTACCGCTTCAATATAAGCGAGGGGTCAAGGTGTCGTTGGTGTCCATTCAACGCAGATTTTCAAGGCGAGCAATTGTACCAAGATTACCGTCTACATATAGGCGAGGGGTTAAGGTGTTGCGAGCAATCCACCGTTCAACTTTGCTAGAAACGATCCGGGCGACGACCACCTCACGCAAGCGTGCCGTGGAGTCCATCATTTGGTATCAGAGCTAAGTTCCTAGCGAGTTACTTATCCTTTATTTTTCGTGTTTGAATATATATTTAAAAAAAAAGTTCAAAAAAAGAAAAAAAGTGAGATTCGTGAAAAAAAAAATTCGCGAGTGAAAAAAAAATCGCGAGTACAAAAAAAAGGAAAAAAATTATTGTTGCAATTGTCTGGGTTTCATAAGTTTCGTGTTATTGAGATCTTATTGAAGAAATTATTATTTGATTCTAGTATTAGAATTCGTTAATTTTGAGGATATTGGGATTTCAGTTAAGAGGATTCTAATTGGTGATCGTAAAATTTTGGTGGTTATCGGATGTCACACTTGCTATATTTTGTTTTGTGATAAGTTCTTATTGGATTAAAAAGAAACTGTGATATTTATTTGGTGAATTCAAAAAGAACCTATAAGAGGGAATTAGAGCGGTAAAAGGCAAGAGTGTGAGATCAATTGAGGGTAAAAGCCTAATTGTGTGATACACGAGTGTTTTCATATTTGTGTGATACATTGTTTGAGCGAAACACGTAAGGGAGTGTGTGAGGAAAATTTTTATCTAGTAACCTTTGTTTTGCAGAAAATATGTATGGTTATAATTATGAAAGTGCTTATGGGTCTCGAAGGAATACTTTCCAAGGCAGGAATGATCCAGATGCTTATTTGAGATGGGAGGAAAAGATGGAGCGAGAGTTTGACTATCATGGCTATTCTGAGCGGAGGAAGTTCAAACTTGCAGTTCAAGATTTTTCTGATCATGCAGCTATATGGTGGGATTTTAGGGTTAGCTAGATTATATATTTAATTATTTATTGGTATAATATGTATATATATTTAAAATATATATAATTGAGTAATTTTTATTATTATTGTATAAATATAATATATTTAATTAATGATATAATTATTTATATATTCAATTATTTTAATATATATATATGATATATATTTAAATATTTTATAAATATATATTAATATTTAATTATTTGAAATATTAATATTATATAATTGTTTAGGGTTTGTGGTTCTAAGGTGGAGGGTTTTTTTGGGTTTTTCAAGGTTTAGGGTTTTTTAGGATTTAGCTAGATTATATATTTACTTATTTATTTATTTATATATTCAATTATTTTATAAATATATATTAATATGTATTTATGTGAAATATTAATATTATATAATTGTTTAGGGTTTATGATTCTAGGGTTTAGGGTTTTTACGGTTTATGGTTTTATGGTTTAGCTAGATTATTTATTTGTATAATATATATATATATATATATATATATATATATATATATATTTAAAATATATATAATTGAGTGATTTTTATTATTATTGTATAAAGTTAATATATTTAATTATTCATATATAGTTATATTTAATTATTTATATAATTAATTATTTATTGCTATATTCAATTATTTTGCTATATATTAATATGATTTATATTTAATTGTTTTATAAATATATAATAATATGTATTTATTTAAAATATTAATATTATATAATTGTTTAGGGTTTATGGTTCTAGGGTTCAAGGTTTTTTAGGGTTTACGGTTTTTTAGGTTTAGCTAGATTATATATTTAATTATTTATTGGTATAATATGTATATATATTTAAAATATATATAATTGAGTAATTTTTATTATTACTGTATAAATATAATATATTTAATTAATGATATAATTATTTATTTATTTATATATTCAATTGTTTTAATATATATTAATATGTTATATATTTAATTATTTGATAAATATATATTAATATGTATTTATTTGAAATATAAATATTATATAATTGTTTAGGGTTTATGGTTCTGGGTTTTAGGGTTCACGTTATTTTTAGGATTTGGCTAGATTATATATTTAATTATTTATTGGTAATATATATATATATATATTTAAAATATATATAAATGAGTAATTTTTATTATTATTGTATAGATATAATATATTTAATTATTCATATATATTTATATTTATTTATTTATATAATTATTTATTTATATATTCAATTATTTAGCTATATATTAATATGATATATATTTAATTATTTTATAAATATATATTAATATGTATATATTTGAAATATTAATATTATATAATTGTTTAGGGTTTGGGTTCTATGATCAGGGTTTAAGGTTTTTTAGGGATTAGCTACATTATGTATTTTATGTTTAAGGTTTTTAGGATTTATGGTTCTAGGGTTTAGCTAGATTATATATTTAATTATTTATTGGTATAATATATATATTTAAAATACATATAATTGAGTAATTTTTATTATTATTGTATAAATATAATATATTTAATTATTCATATATAGTTATACTTAATTATTGATATATTTATTTACTTATATATTCAATTATTTAAATATATATTAATATGATATATATTTAATTATTTTATAAATATATATTAATGTGTATTTATGTGAAATATGAATATTATATAATTGTTTAGGGTTTATGATTCTAGGGTTTAGGGTTTTTAGGGCTTATGGTTCTAGGGTTTAGCTAGATTATTTATTGGTATAATATATATAATTGAGTAATTATTATTATTATTGTATAAAGTTAATATATTTAATTATTCATATATACTTATATTTAATTATTTATATAATTAATTATTTTAAAATGATATATATTTAATTGTTTTATAAATATATATTAATATGTATTTATTTAAAATATTAATATTACATAATTGTTTAGGGTTTATGGTTCTAGGGTTCAAGGTTTTTGAGGGTTTAGGGTTTTTTAGGGATAGCTAGATTATATATTTAATTATTTATTGGTGTAATATGTATATATATTTAAAATATATATAATTGAGTAATTTTTATTATTATTGTATAAATATAATATATTTAATTAATGATATAATTATTTATTTATTTATATGTTCAATTATTTTAATATATATTAATATGATATATATTTAATTATTTGATATATATATATATATATATATATATTAATATGTATTTATTTGAAATATTAATATTATATAATTATTTAGGGTTTAGGGTTCTAGGGTTTAGGGTTCAGGTTATTTTTTTTTTTTTGCTAAATGTGTTTGTATATAGAAGAACCAAATAGTACAATGGCTAAGGGGCATACCCCAGTCTATAGCAAATGCATCTGTTGACAATCCCAACAGATGAAGAGGCTATAAAAGGAATGAAATCACATCAAATAGGAACAAACCTCAGCAATTACAATAGCCAATTGCAGTAATATTGACAAAAATTAGTAGCCTTAATGAAAGATTTACAAGTAGCAAGCCTAGATTTAATAATGTTAATAACATCCTTGGTCAGTCTATCAGATGGGGTTAGACTGTTCTTGTGAATTTTTGAGTTCCTTGCTTCCCAAACCTTATAGAAGGAAACAACAACCGAGAGACATAAGATATTTCTAGATAGCTTAGTGCCCTGGAAGGAGGTAATGGACTCCATAAGATCTGCCCAATTAAGTGGAAGACTATGCCATTGACCCACAGTAAGGACAACTTTGAGGATAACAGCAGAGTAGGCACAATTGAAGAAAAGATGATCAAAAGTTTCTAGTTGTTGTTGGCAAAGTGGACAGTCCAGCATCCTACCTGTGTACTGCATGGTGCGATCATTCGTGGGAAGCTTCTTCATAATACCAAGCCACAAGATGAAGGAATAACGAGGCACATGGAGTTTATTCCAAAGGATGAAATCCCATGTTACAGAGTGTCGTCGAGCTCTTATGCAATCCCATAAGTGTCTGGCTTTAACAGTGTTAATATCCCAAATGTCCCACAACACATAATCATTCGAAGAAGCAAACATAGATAGGGATTCTAATTGTCGGCGAATCATGATGACATCATGATGATTACGATTACGATGATTACTATGGGTAAGTTCCAGGTAGAATTCAAAAAAACGTGACTTACTTTAGCTGTAATAGGAATGCCAGAGTTGGAAATCAGTCTGGGGCTGGGGTTGATCGCACTGCCATTTACCCAAGGATCATACCAGAAACTAACATTACGCCCTGTTCCAATATTGTAATGGATATGCTGCAACGCCAGAGGTCTAAGCTTTAGGACTTGTTTCCAAATCCAAGAGCAATCACTTGGAATGGGAATCTGCCATATAGATTTGTGCTTTAGAATTGTGGCTTTAACCCAATTGGCCCATAGAGATCTGGAATTAAATTGAATGATGTGCAATAGATGAAGAAGAATAAGAGCCTTGTTCCAGTCCAATAAGCTTTTAATTCCCAGACCTCCTTCAGAAGTAGGCAAAGAAAGATCAGACCAAGCAACTCGTGCTCCATGCTTAGCCAAAGAAGAACCCTTCCATAGGAACCTACAAAGAATCGACTGAATAGTGCTGATCATTGCTTTAGGGAGAATGAAATGGTTGCTCCAAAAAGATTGAATAGAAAATAGTATAGATTTGATTAATTGGAGCCTGCCGGAGTAAGACAAGACTTTGGAGGTCCATGAAGTGACTCGGAGAGTGATCTTGTGCATGAGTGGGATACAATCATTAAAAGAAAGCTTTGAGGATATAAGTGGAACCCCCAAGAATTTAGTTGGTAATATGCCAGGTTGGAATCCAAGAAGCAAAAATATATTCTGGGCAGAGGTCGGGTCAGTATTAGCAAGATAGCACTGGCTTTTGTGGATATTAGGGATCAGACCAGAGAAGAGAGAAAAGGAATGGATGCAAGAATGTATAATTGATACTGACTGCAGGCTAGCATGGCAAAAAATGAGAATGTCATCAGCGAAGAATAAGTGAGTCAGTTTGTAGTCTTTCGCTCGCCAATGGTATTTAAACCCAGTTTCCATGGCACCCAAATTCAGTTTTAATGATAACATCTCCATAACAAGAACAAAAAGATAAGGTGACAAAGGGTCACCTTGTCGCAGGCCTCTAGAACTGTCAAAATACCCAGCAAGAGATCCATTAATTTTTATTAAAAACATCGCTGTAGTAACACAGGCTTTGATCCAAGCAATGAAGGTGGGGGGAAATTGGAATTTGGACAGAGTGTCAATTAAAAAATCCCATCGAACAGTATCAAATGCTTTCCGAAGATCAATTTTTAAGGCACATCTGGGAGAACCAGAGGCTCTGTGGTAGTTTCTGAACAGTTCTTGGGCGAGAAGGATATTGTCACTAATATTTCTTCCTTTCACAAAGGCTGATTGAGCTTTATCAACAATAAAGGGCAGCACTTCCTTGAGTCTGTTAGAGAGAATTTTGGCAATGCATTTGTAAATTGTATTGCAACAAGCAATTGGTCTGAAGTCAGCCATAGTGGTAGGATTTGCACCTTTTGGGACTAGGGCAATAGTCGTTGAGTTAAAACCTCTTAGCATCCTGCAAGTAGAGACGAAGAACTGGACAGCTTTTGTAAAATCCTCCCCAACAGTAGACTAACAGTTAATGAAAAAATTTACGTTGAACCCATCAGGCCCAGGGCCTTTGTTCCTTTTCATGGAAGAGAGAACTTTGAAAATTTCCATGTCAGTAATGGGAGCAGAGAGCATGCAGGCTTGGGAAGAGCTAACCAGATTATGAGGGGTGGGGCCAAAATCTTCAATACCTTGGTAAGCAGGATCAAGGGAAGAGCTGAACAAATTCTTAAAGTAGTACACTGCCACAAATTCAACAGCCTCTTGACCATTAACAGTAACACCATCAGCATTTTGGATAGAAAATATTTTGTTTGAGTTCCATCTGCTCTTCACCATGTTAGAAAAAAATGGCGTGTTCCTGTCCCCCAAAGATAACCAAGTAGCTCTAGATTTCTGATGTAGGAGAGTTTCCTCTCTATCAATAGCAGCCCATAAATGCTGAATACACTTTTTCTCCTGGTTAATAAGATTTGAGTCATAGGAGTTGGAATGGAGTAAGGTTTGAACGTGATGAAGGTCATCCTTGGCAAGCTTGACAGAAGTGGAGAGGTTCCCAACCAGTGAATTAAGAGAAATCAAAGCCTTATTTGTTCTTTTTAACTTTGCAGAGAAAACATAGAAGGGATTACCATGGACATGTTGTCCCCAAGCATTGATCACACAATCATTAAACCCTTCAATAAGCATCATGTGGTTGAAAAATTGGAAATATTTCCTAAACTGCTTAGCATGAGTACCAATATTAAGAAGAACCAAGGAGTGGTCAGAAAGTCCTCTCGGAGCATAAGAGACTTGAGCTTGAGGGAAATTAGAAAACCAGGCAGCATTTCCAAGAGCTCTATCCAGTTTTTTGTGAATAGGTTTTTTAATTTGACAGTTCCACCAAGTAAATAGAGGGCCAATACCTCGAATATCATCAACTTCAATAGATTGAATGCATTCCTTGAAATCCTCCATACCAGTGTCCCAAAGAACATCATCCTGATTAGTCTCATTAAGATATTTTATGACATTAAAATCCCCCATAATACACCAACTAACAGAGGGGGAGAGAGTAGAGAAATCCCTCAAAAGATCCTTTCTTTCCATATAAGAGTTCAGCCCATAAGCAAAGGATAACAAAAAAGAGTTACTGCTACAAGAATTATGTTGAGCTTTGCAATGAATCAATTGGGAGGAGACAAAAAGGGTATCCACATGCCAAAAATTGGGATCCCATCCAACCCAAATTCTACCATTGTAATGAGAGTCATAATTATAGGCCCAGATCCAGTTTTTACAAATGTTCCTGGAAATTCTAGAAGCATTGTGCTCTTTAACTCTAGTTTCTAGTAACCCAACAAGGGATATATTATTATCGGCAATAAGCTGTCTAACATAGGCCTGTTTAGGCTTTTTATTCAACCCCCTAACATTATAAGAAGCTAGCACTAACAATTACAAAGAGGGGTTACTGGCTTTGCCTTTTCCTTTCCTTTTCTTGGCAACTTGGGGATTAACAGTCACAACTGGATGCTTTTGCTTTAAGTCTTTCCCTTCTTTTTCATCAACAACTTTTGGTTTAGAAACAAGGGGATTAACAGCAGGAGGGGATTCGGAGACTGACATAAGCATATGACCAGCAGAACTAGCTATAGGAGAAAAAAGATTGGTGGTGATCATGGGGGGGGTAGGGATGGCCCTCCCCGATTTCACTCCTCTAGAAACAGTAACCCATTCATTGGCAACAGGGTCAGGGACATCTAACTTTGAGGATCCAGAGCAATCAATAGAAGGCGGGACAACAAGAGTTGGCTTAAGTGGGTGAATTGGGTTAACAGCAGGTTGGACTTTAGGAACCCATTGATAATTTGACTTTGGGCATTTTAGGGGGGAGTGGCCAAAAACTTTTCAAGAAGGACAAGACGGGGGACGACTCTGGTATTCCACCTCAACTGGGACAGTAATGTTCTCATCTTTCACCTCATTTAGGACAACCACATTTATGGAGGAGGGAAAGGAAAAGCCAGCATGAACTTCAATGCAAACTCGGGCAAAGTTCATAAAATCATTCTTTGTCGTCATTTCATCTGTGAAAATAGGTTTACCAATGGCACTTGCAATGTAACTAATTCCCTCATCTGACCAATAAGAAAGGGGAATTTGGCTTAGTTTCACCCATATAGGAAATTTCTCACAGTCAGGCTTGGAGAATTTAACTCCTTCTTGCCATTTCTGGAGAACAATAATTTTTGAGACGAAATGCCATGGGCCCGAAGCAAGCACCCTATCCAATTCAGTGATGGAATTGAACTTAAATATGTAGTACCCCTTTCCGTGTAGAAAAACTTTAGAGAGTCCCAAATGACCCCATAGTCTCCTGGCAATAGGCTCTACCACCTTGTAGGGAAGGGTGGAGTGAAGGAAATAGCCAACCAGACTGGAGGACCATATCTGATTACCACGCTTGAGCATATCAATAGGGGGTTTGACAATAATGTTCCCGTCCTCCATAGAGGGAGGGTGAAAAGTAAGAGACCTAGAAGCCTTTCTTGAATTATCAGCAACGACATCACACCATGATTTGGGGGTCCCACTCAGCTGACGTGGGAGTACTTGATACAATCCTGATCAGGCTCACATCAAACCTTAATAACTCAACTAAAATTCGAGGGATTTATCAAGCGATTTTAAATATTTGGGCTGAAGTTTATTCAAAGGTGCTTAAAATGGAGTTCAATTCAAGGCCAATTTTAATCAATTCATGTGGCAATTTACATTCTAGCAAATTCGCATGCGGGCAACGGACATTCCAATTCTAATCAGCCAATCACACGGCTTTCCTAACATATTCAGGACTTAACATTTACATATGAAGGGCTTAACATATTAGCTTCCTATATCATGTGGACCTCGCGATTTCTAAGTAAACAACTAGCTGATTTTGTTCTCCACGAATTAATGGGTTCCTAACAATTAATGGATTTCTAATTCCAAATGGAGGAAGGCTTCAGATTTCTAATTCAAATTTAGACGCGGATTTCCTTAATTATTAAAGTATTTTCAGCATGTTTTTGATTCCTAATATAATTAGAATGTTTGATAAGTAGGACTTAATTTCCTTATTGTTTATTAGTTAGGATTTAGTTTCCAAATTAATTTGTTAAGCTAGGATTGTGGTTTTAGTTGATTTTATAATTCCTATTAGGAGTATAATTACTTTTGAGTAGTATAAATAGGGGACATAGATGATGTACTTGATACACTTCAATCAAATTTATTCAATAAAATTATTTGTGAGGTTTTCTCATCTTTTGGTTCTTTGAGAATTTCTAAGTTATTTCTTAGTTTTCTTTGAGATTCAATTTTGACTTATCATACAACAATACATAGTTATGTGTGGCGTCTTCTACCGCACTAATCGTCGATTATACCGAGATTACCGCTTCAATATAAGCGAGGGGTCAAGGTGTCGTTGGTGTCCATTCAACGCAGATTTTCAAGGCGAGCAATTGTACCAAGATTACCGTCTACATATAGGCGAGGGGTTAAGGTGTTGCGAGCAATCCACCGTTCAACTTTGCTAGAAACGATCCGGGCGACGACCACCTCACGCAAGCGTGCCGTGGAGTCCATCATTTGGTATCAGAGCTAAGTTCCTAGCGAGTTACTTATCCTTTATTTTTCGTGTTTGAATATATATTTAAAAAAAAAGTTCAAAAAAAGAAAAAAAGTGAGATTCGTGAAAAAAAAAATTCGCGAGTGAAAAAAAAATCGCGAGTACAAAAAAAAGGAAAAAAATTATTGTTGCAATTGTCTGGGTTTCATAAGTTTCGTGTTATTGAGATCTTATTGAAGAAATTATTATTTGATTCTAGTATTAGAATTCGTTAATTTTGAGGATATTGGGATTTCACTTAAGAGGATTCTAATTGGTGATCGTAAAATTTTGGTGGTTATCGGATGTCACACTTGCTATATTTTGTTTTGTGATAAGTTCTTATTGGATTAAAAAGAAACTGTGATATTTATTTGGTGAATTCAAAAAGAACCTATAAGAGGGAATTAGAGCGGTAAAAGGCAAGAGTGTGAGATCAATTGAGGGTAAAAGCCTAATTGTGTGATACACGAGTGTTTTCATATTTGTGTGATACATTGTTTGAGCGAAACACGTAAGGGAGTGTGTGAGGAAAATTTTTATCTAGTAACCTTTGTTTTGCAGAAAATATGTATAGTTATAATTATGAAAGTGCTTATGGGTCTCGAAGGAATACTTTCTAAGGCAGGAATGATCCAGATGCTTATTTGAGATGGGAGGAAAAGATGGAGCGAGAGTTTGACTATCATGGCTATTCTGAGCGGAGGAAGTTCAAACTTGCAGTTCAAGATTTTTCTGATCATGCAGCTATATGGTGGGATCAATTTGCAATTAGTAGGAGAAGATGTGGAGAGCATCCGATTGAGACGTGGGAAGAATTAAGAATTATCATGAGAAAGCGGTTTGTCCCAAGACAGCTGAATCGGATGAATGAATATGCAACTCCAAGATATGTCGATCAACCTTTAAGGCGTTCAAATTGGGATGATGAAAGGAAGGATCATAGGCATAGAGATTCGCATCGGAGACAACCACGAGACACTCATAAGGTGTATAAGGAACCAGTATTTGTCAAGGAAAAAAAAGAAGAAGTCATGGGATCATTCAAAGAGATGGCGAAGCAACTACAAAACGCCCGACAAGCGCAAAAGGAGCAAGATCAGTCGAGGCAGGTGGAAGAAAAGATAATAGAATATGCGGTCCAAGGAGAGTTGTTAGATTTCAATTTTCGAGATGAAGTCTGTGATCTCGAGGAAGAGAATACAAGTGAAAGTAAACGACAAAAAGAAAGTGAAAACGAAATTAAAAAAAAGATTGAGTGTGAACAAAAAAAGTGCGAAAAAGAGAATGAAAAGAAACGAGAGAATAAAAAGAATGAGAGTAAAAATAAACGAGAGAAAGAAACAGTAGAGAGTAAGAGTGAAAAAAGAGAGGAGAGTGAGTTGAAAAATGAGTTGTATTTTGAAAAGCCAATGACTGTACATTCGTACAAGACGACGCTTTTGAATACTAACAAGATTAACTCTTCTTTGTCTAGTTCTGTTTTGTCTCTTGTACAGGTTGTTGATGACATACCCCGATCTATCATTCCATATCAGCCAGCTTGTAGTATTCCCGATGAGACAACGGAGTTACAACGACGGGTTGGAGAATTGATGGAGCCTATCTTCATCAAAGTGGGTATCATGGGAGAAAGCATTAATGCACGTGTTATTCATGAGATCATAGTACCTAAGGAAGATAGAATGCTGAACTTGTTCGTTGATTTTGAATTGGTAAACAAATTTCGATATTATTTTCTTTACTTAGATAATATGCTTGATAAATTGCACAGTGCTTATGTTTTATCTACATTGAAAAATGACCATGTGATGACAATGCCTAATCAAATTAGCACGAGAGAATATGATGATTGGAAAGTTTTGTTAACACGTGAATTGTATAGGTGGATAGTTATTTATGTTAGATTAACTAATGCATCTAGTATTTTAATGAGTTATTTAAAATATGTTTTGCATGCTTCCATGGATAAATTTGCGTTTGGCTATTTTGAGAGTAAAATCGTCTTTATCATAAACTATGGAGGATATTTGATATTTGTTGAGTTAGTTTATGAGCATGCGTTATATTCTCATTGTCAATATTCCTACTATCATTTGGTAAATTTTCATTGTCAAAGTGCATATCTTCGTAGAATTTATTCTAGTAATTATTGTGGGTATTCTCGTTTTCATCGTTTGTACTTGCATGAAACTCATTCTAGGGTCTTTCATTCACATGTTGAATTAGATTTTGATCTATCTTTACAAGGCATGTCGTTAATTGATAATGATAGTGATCATGATTCTTCAGTAGAGAAATCTTCATTACATGATTTGCTATCATTTGGTAATGTCTTTCCATTAGAGTTGTTATCATTGCATGATTTTGAGAAAACTGTCTTGAATGGAAAGGAATTTGGTATTGGGTTGAAAAGTGATTATCATCGGATTGGATTAAGATATGGTTTACATACATGTTTAGTTAAATCGTTGGGATTAACTAATGCATTAAATGTATTCATATTGAATCATATTTTACATTCATTCATGGGAAAATTTGTTAATATCTGTTTTGATGATATTCTGACTTTTAATCACAATTGGAGAAATTCTTTAGCACTTGTTGAGTTTGTTTGTGATAATCGTAAATATGCTGTTGAGTTTTTATCTTGTGAAGTTGGAAGTGATCTATTTCCATTGATGCGATTGCTTAATTTTGAATGTGTTAATATCAATGGAAGGGAAAAGGTTGATTTTGTTTTGCAGACTCGGGATGGGTTCATAATCGTTGTGGAGAAAGGTTTAAGTCAATTTTCAAATCAATTCGAGCAGTGCATGGAAAGTCTACAGGGAAGTATTTTCAATTTTATTTTAGTGGACTATGCATGTGAATTTGAATTATTTGATTTCTTTGTGATTAGACAAAAGGAACATGTTGATTTGTTTTGTTTTGTGTTTAATCCAGGAATTCAAGTATGTTTGCAATTGCGCTATGGAAAGTTTCAAAGATTGTTATTTGATCCAGGTGCAATGGAATGGATGTTGGTGCGAATGATCGAGATCATAAGAATCATTTTTGATCCAGGTATTCGTCAATGAATATATTTACGGATGGACGAGATCATCAGATTGTCTTTTGATCCAGGAATTCGTGAATGAAAGTTGTTACAATGTGAAGAGTTCTACATATTGATTAGCATTGTGGAAGTATTTGGTCTATGTGTGGAAAAGTATCGTGTTGATGTGGATAGGTTCTTGATTAGGGGAGTTCGAAAGTTTAAGTTTCCAAGTTGTGTTACGAGGAGCTTGCATGATGCTATATCGATTCGAGCATTGCTTGGAAAGAGATGTTTACAAGTTGTTTATGTCAATTTGGGAAAGTTTCCAGACGACGAAGTGTTCCTTGCAGGAGTTGGAGTTTTTGATAATTATTTTCATATTCTTACTTGTGATATTGATATTGCTTTTATATGTTATGTGCAAAGTGAGAATTGTGATTATGATTTATTTGATGCTACTAACTTAATTTGTTTTCATGTAGGATCAGATTTGTGGTTAAATCCTTTTCAAGAGGAGGGGATATCAGATTTGAGGACAAATCCTTTTCAAGAGGAGGGGAATGATACAATCCTGATCAGGCTCACATCAAACCTTAATAACTCAACTCAAATTCCAGGGATTTATCAAGCGATTTTAAATATTTGGGCTGAAGTTTATTCAAAGGTGCTTAAAATGGAGTTCAATTCAAGGCCAATTTTAATCAATTCATGTGGCAATTTACATTCTAGCAAATTCGCATGCGGGCAACGGACATTCCAATTCTAATCAGCCAATCACACGGCTTTCCTAACATATTCAGGACTTAACATTTACATATGAAGGGCTTAACATATTAGCTTCCTATATCATGTGGACCTCGCGATTTCTAAGTAAACAACTAGCTGATTTTGTTCTCTATGGATTAATGGGTTCCTAACAATTAATGGATTTTTAATTCCAAATGGAGGAAGGCTTCATATTTCTAATTCAAATTTGGACGCGGATTTCCTTAATTATTAGGGTATTTTCAGCATGTTTTTGATTCCTAATGTAATTAGAATGTTTGATAAGTAGGATTTAATTTCCTTATTGTTTATTAGTTAGGATTTAGTTTCCAAATTAATTTGTTAAGCTAGGATTGTGTTTTTAGTTGATTTTATAATTCCTATTAGGAGTAGAATTACTTTTGAGTAGTATAAATAAGGGACATAGATGATGTACTTGATACACTTCAATCAAATTTATTCAATAAAATTATTTGTGAGGTTTTCTCATCTTTTGGTTCTTTGAGAATTTCTAAGTTATTTCTTAGTTTTCTTTGAGATTCAATTTTGACTTATCATACAACAATACATATTTGTGTGTGGCGTCTTCTACCGCACTAATCGTCGATTGTACCGAGATTACCGCTTCAATATAAGCGAGGGGTCAAGGTGTCGTTGGTGTCCATTCAACGCAGATTTTCAAGGCGAGCAATTGTACCAAGATTACCGTCTACATATAGGCGAGGGGTTAAGGTGTTGCGAGCAATCCACCGTTCAACTTTGCTAGAAACGATCCGGGCGACGACCACCTCACGCAAGCGTGCCGTGGAGTCTATCAGTACTCCTACTCCAGGAGAAGAAGATAGAGGAACTCCGATTTGATTTGCATTTGAAAGACCAGGCAAGGACTCAAAGTCCGCTGGAGAAGACAAAGGCGATTGGGAAACACGCTCCGGCATCAGCTCCTCTCCCACACACACAGTTTGGACAAGGGGACTGCCCAGGAAAGACTGTCCAACCGCCAGGGATGGAGATGGCCCAGCAACCCCAGAAATACAAGCTCTAGTGGGTCCACCCACTTCAAGAGGACTTTTGTCAAACACCTTTTGGGCAGACACCAAATTAGCAATTTTCCCTTCAGAGAGAAAAGCGTTGACATCAGTCACGGATAAACCATGAGCAGAGATGAAATCCATGAGCTGATGAATTCTTTTACGCTCAGAAACAGCATCCTCCCTATCTTTCCGAGTGAAATAAAGTGCTGCTTTGAAAACTTCCTGAGCATCGGCGCCTAAGACTGGGCCAACATTGACCTCGGTAGCTAAATCCAAAGAGGTCGAATCATCAGAGCTGAAGGCAGCAACATGAGGGATCGGGTCAGACTCCCCCATATCATCGCTACTAAGAATCAAAGGGGAGGAGATCGATGGGGAAGAAGGTCCGGACATACCAAACTCCGCAAAGAGGTCCAGGGACTGACTGCTCTCAGAGTTCCCAGCCGAGAGATGAGAATGGCTGACCATTAGAAAACCAAAATGGGGGAAAGAATCACGAGGAAACAAAGAAGAGAGAAGAAAGATGAACAGATCAACAGGAAGAAATGGAAGAAAGAAGAACAGATCTGAAGATTAGGAACATAATTATTTCACTCGACTCCTTCTAACATTTCCGACAGGTTATTTTTAGGGTTTAACTAGATTATATATTTAATTATTTATTGGTAATATATATATATATATATTTAAAATATATATAATTGAGTAATTTTTATTATTATTGTATAAATATAATATATTTAATTATTCATATATATTTATATTTATTTATATAATTATTTATTTATTTATATATTCAATTATTTAAATATATATTAATATGATATATATTTAATTATTTTATAAATATATTAATATGTATATATTTGAAATATTAATATTATATAATTGTTTAGGGTTTATGGTTCTAGGGTTCAAGGTTTTTTAGGGTTTAGGGTTTTTTAAGGTTAGCTAGATTATATATTTAATTATTTATTGGTATAATATGTATATATATATATTTAAAATATATATAATTGAGTAATTTTTATTATTATTTTAAAAATATAATATATTTAATTAATGATATAATTATTTATATATTTATATATTCAATTATTTTAATATATATTAATATGCTATATATTTAATTATTTGATAAATATATATTAATATGTATATATTTGAAATATTAATATTATATAATTGTTTAGGGTTTATGGTTCCAGTGTTCAAGGTTTTTTAGGGTTTAGGGTTTTTAGGGTTAGCTAGATTATATATTTAATTATTTATTGGTATAATATGTATATATATTTAAAATATATATAATTGAGTAATTTTTATTATTATTGTATAAATATAATATATTTAATAAATGATATAATTATTTATATATTTATATATTCAATTGTTTTAATATATATTAATATGATATATATTTAATTATTTGATAAATATATATTAATATGTATTTATTTGAAAAATTAATATTATATAATTGTTTAGGGTTTATGGTTTTAGGGTTCAGGTTTTTTTAGGGTTTAGAGTTTTTTTAGGGTTTAGCTAGATTATATATTTAATTATTTATTGGTATAATATATATATATAATATATATATATATATATATATTTATATATATATATATATATATATTTAAAATATATATATATATATATATATATATAATTGAGTAATTTTTTTTATTATTTTATAAATAAATATATTTAATTATTCATATATAGTTATATTTAATTATATATATATATATATATTTATATATTCAATTATTTAAATATATATCAATATGATATATATTTAATTAATTTATAAATATATATTAATATGTATTTATTTGAAATATTAATATTATATAATTGTTGAGGGTTTATGATTCTTAGGGTTCACGGTTTTTTGAGGGTTTAGCTAGATTATATATTTAATTATTTATTGGTAATTATAAATAATATATATAATTGAGTAATTTTTATCATTATTGTATAAATATAATATATTTAATTATTTATATCATTATTGATTTATTTATATATTCAATTATTTTAATATATATATATGATATATATTTAATTAATTTATAAATATATATTAATATTTAAATTTTTGAAATATTACTATTATATAATTATTTATGGTTTATATAATTGTTTAGGGTTTATGGTTCTAAGGTGCAGGGTTTTTTTTTCGGTTTTTCAAGGTTCAAGGTTTTTTAGGATTGTAGCGTTTTTTAGGGTTTAGCTAGATTATATATTTAATTATTTATTGGTAATTATATATAAAATATATAATTGAGTAATTTTTATTATTATTGTATAGATAAAATATATTTAATTATTCATATATATTTATATTTATTTATTTATATAATTATTTATTTATTTATATATTCAATTATTTAAATATATAAAAATATGATATATATTTAATTATTTTATAAATATATATTAATATGTATATATTTGAAATATTAATATTATATAATTGTTTAGGGTTAGGGTTCTATAATGAGGGTTTAAGGTTTTTTAGGGTTTAGCTAGATTATGTATTTTATGTTTAGGATTTTTAGGATTTATGGTTCTAGGGTTTAGCTAGATTATATATTTAATTATTTATTGGTATAATAGATATATTTAAAATTTATATAATTGAGTAATTTTTATTATTATTGTATAAATATGATATATTTAATTATTCATATATAGTTATATTTAATCATTGATATATTTACTTATTTATTTATTTATATTTTCAATTATTTTATAAATATATATTAATGTGTATTTATGTGAAATATTAATATTATATAATTGTTTAGGGTTTATGATTCTAGGGTTTAGGGTTTTTAGGGCTTATGGTTCTAGGGTTTAGCTAGATTATTTATTGGTATAATATATATATATATAATATATAATATATATATATAAAATATATATAATTGAGCAATTATTATTATTATTGTATAAAGTTAATATATTTAATTATTCATATATACTTATATTTAATTATTTATATAATTAATTAGTTATTTATATATTTAATTATTGTATAAATATATATTAATATTTATATATTTGAAAGATTAATATTATATAATTGTTTAGGGTTAGGGCTCTATGATTAGGGTTTAAGGTTTTTTAGGGTTTAGCTAGATTATATATTTTATGTTTACGGTGTTTAGGATATATGGTTCTGGGGTTTAGCTAGATTATATATTTAAAATATATATATAATTGAGTAATTTTTATTATTATTGTATAAATATAATATATTTAATTATTCATATATAGTTATATTTAATTATTGATATATTTATTTATTTATATATTCAATTATTTAAATATATATTAATATGTATTTATGTGAAATATTAATATTATGTAATTGTTTAGGGTTTATTATTCTAGGCTTTAAGGATTTTAGGGATTATGGTTTTAGGGTTTTGGTGTGTTGTCGCAAGCAACCAAAAATAAAACCTTACTGTGAAAGATAATAATGTAGCAGTGCAAGTAAGAGTCGATCCCACAGAGAGTGATTAGTCTAAAATTATTCTTTGTTTACCAAAAAAGGGGGGGTTATAATTTGATTTCACTAATTATCAAGAACAAAATTTAAAGTGATAAGAATAACCAATTAATTAAAGATTTCAGTTCTTCCGGTTCAGTATCACCTTTTTACAATAATAGAATAATTAAGTAAAACAATATTTATCCTTCAATGAAATTAATAGCCCTAGGTAGCAACAAGCTCTACTACCCGAAACTCCCCTTAGATTATCACTTAATGAAACAAGCTCTTCCCAAGATTCTAACCATTATACAACCTAGAACAAGCTCTCTAGATTTAATATAATAGTTGTATTAAGAACTAGGGAATTAGACTAATCCAAGCAACAATCACACAAGTTCGAATTATTTAACTTGTCTTCCGATAATCATAACAATACTCAAAAGCTTGACCACAATCATGTATTACTAATTGCTACTTATGATTAGGAACAATATCAATTATACGTAATACTGTCCCTTAATCTAGCAGATGAGATTAATCAAATTGACTTAACCGATCACATTAAACCAATCGGAATAAATATCATTCAACAATTAAAATAGATTATCAAGAATGAACTTCATGTAAGAAGGAATAAATAACTTATACTTAATCAAACCATTACCTGTAAACAAGGTTCAACATCCCCTTCGAACTGAGTAAAGGAACTAGCCTAACATATTAAGTCCAATTAATATTTTCTTGAATTATTAAAGGGGTGAGGACAACAACCTCACTATGGAGGTGATCCTCTTTCCCTACTAATTTATAAAAGGGGTGAGGACAACAACCTCACTATGGAGGTGATCCTCTTTCCCTACAAATTACACTAGAATTTGGAGAAGATGAAGAAGATGGTGTGTATTAGTTTGTGAATTAGCAAAATACAAGCCTAGCTTCACTTGGTATTTATAGGCACTCAAGTGTACAAGATGTCAAGATCCAACAACTAATCTTGGTCATGTGAATCAGCCATCTAAGGTAATCAAAAACCCAAAAACGTGCACCTCATAAGAAGTCAAAATCTGACACCAAAACTGATCAGCAGCTTGCAAGCTAATTTTGAATTAGTAGACTGCCGATTTTGGACTTGAGCAAAGAAGAAAAGTTGTAGACCTGGAGTTTCTAATGAATTTGGGCTTTTGAATCACCTGATTTGGAGTTGGGAAGATCAAGTTATGGCCCAAATACGCCAACTAGTCCGAACAGAAATTTAGTCAAGGCGGGATTCGGATCAGCTGTATAAAAAGCAATATTTGGAGGCCCAAATAAACTCGAATTTTTGCTCATCATACCATTCTGGAAAGCTTGAGAAGTCTACTAAAAACTTCAAGAAGACCACATTTTCATTTGGGAACTTTAACACAATTCAAATCTCAACCGAAGCCCCAAAGGTCAATCTGTCCAAAAGCTCAATTTCTTGAAATTTTCAAATTTGACGTATGTTGGTAAAATGGTCATAACTCTCTCATTCGAGCTTCGATTTAGGCGTTTCAAAATGATCCGAAAAGCTAAGAAATAGATCTACAACTTTACTTCTTTGAGCTTTGAGAGAATAAGGCCTGATCAAGTGTTAATTTGAGCCTCAAGTGGACAGACGGATTTCAAAATAATCCAAAAATGCGAAAATAACACAGTTTTTATTTAATGGCTCCATTTACAACCTAAATTAAAATATAAGAATAATGAGTACATTTAGGTGTCAAATAAGTATAAAAGACTAGATATTAAGAGATAAAAACATAACAGATTTTATACTTTTCAGGTTTAGCTAGATTATTTATTGGTATAATATATATATATATATATATATATATATATATATATATATATATATTTAAAATATATATAATTGAGTGATTTTTATTATTATTGTATAAATATAATATATTTAATTATTCATATATAGTTATATTTAATTATTTATATAATTAATTATTTATTGATATATTCAATTATTTTAATATATATTAATATGATATATATTTAATTGTTTTATAAATATATATTAATATGTATTTATTTAAAATGTTAATATTATATAATTGTTTAGGATTTATGGTTCTAGGGTTCAAGGTTTTTTTAGCGTTTAGGGTTTTTTAGGTTTAGCTAGATTATATATTTAATTATTTATTGGTATAATATGTATATATATTTAAAATATATATATAATTGAGTAAGTTTTATTATTATTGTACAAATATAATATATTTAATTAATGATATAATAATTTATTTATTTATATATTCAATTAATTTAATATATATTAATATGATATATATTTAATTATTTGATAAATATATATTAATATGTATTTATTTGAAATATTAATATTATATAATTGTTTAGGGTTTATGGTTTCATGGTTCAGGTTTTTCAGGGTTTAGGGTTTGTTTAGGGTTTAGCTAGATTATATATTTAATTATTTATTGGTATAATATATATATATAATATATATATATATTTAAGATATATATAATTGAGTGACTTTTATTATTATTGTATAAATATAATATATTTAATTATTCATATATAGTTCTATTTAATTATTTATTTAATTATTTATTTATTTATATATTCAATTATTTAAATATATATTAATATGATATATATTTAATTAATTTATAAATATATATAAATATGTATATATTTGAAATATTAATATTATATAATTGTTTAGGTTTTTTTAATATGGTTCTAGGGTTTTTTCAGAGTTGAGGGTATTTTTTATTGTTCTAGGGTTTTCTAGAGTTTAGCTAGATTATATATTTAATTATTTATTTGTATAATATATATATATATGAAAAATATATAATTGAGTAATTTTTATTATTATTGTATAGATATAATATATTTAATTATTCATATATATTTATATTTATTTATTTATATAATAATTTATTTATTTATATATTCAATTATTTAGCTATATATTAATATGATATATATTTAATTATTTTATAAATATATATTAATATGTATATATTTGAAATATTAATATTATATAATTGTTTAGGGTTTGGGTTCTATGATCACGGTTTAAGGTTTTTTAGGGATTAGCTAGATTATGTATTTTATGTTTAGGGTTTTTAGGATTTATGGTTCTAGGGTTTAGCTAGATTATATATTTAATTATTTATTGGTATAATATATATATATATATATATATATATATATATATTTAAAATACATATAATTGAGTAATTTTTATTATTATTGTATATATATAATATATTTAATTATTCATATATAGTTATACTTAATTATGGATATATTTATTTATTTATATATTCAATTATTTAAATATATATTAATATGATATATATTTAATTATTTTATAAATACATATTAATATGTATTTATGTGAAATATTAATATTATATAATTGTTTAGGGTTTATGATTCTAGGGTTTAGGGTTTTTAGGGTTTATGGTTCTTTGGTTTAGCTAGATTATTTATTGGTATAATATATATATATATATATATATATATTTAAGATATATATATATATTTAAGATATATATAATTGAGTAATTTTTATTATTATTGTATAAAGTTAATATATTTAATTATTCATATATAGTTATATTTAATTATTTATATAATTAATTATTTATTGATATATTCAATTATTTTAATATATATTAATATGATATATATTTAATTGTTTTATAAATATATATTAATATGTATTTATTTAAAATATTAATATTACATAATTGTTTAGGGTTTATGGTTCTAGGGTTCAAGGTTTTTGAGGGGGTAGGGTTTTTTAAGGATAGCTAGATTATATATTTAATTATTTATTAGTATAATATGTATATATATTTAAAATATATATAATTGAGTAATTTTTATTATTATTGTATAAATATAATATATTTAATTAATGATATAATTATTTATATATTTATATATTCAATTATTTTAATATATATTAATATGATATATATTAATTATTTGATAAATATATATTAATATCTATTTATTTGAAATATTAATATTATATAATTGTTTAGGGTTTATGGTTCTAGGGTTCTGGTTTTTTTAGGGTTTAGGGTTTTTTTAGGGTTTAGCTAGATTATATATTTAATTAGTTTATTGGTATAATATATATATATATATTTAAAATATATATATATATATATATATATATAATTGAGTAATTTTTTTTATTATTTTATAAATATAATATATTTAATTATTCATATATAGTTATATTTAATTATTTTTATATATATTTATTTATTTATATATTCGATTAATTTAATATATATTAATATGATATATATTTAATTGTTTTATAAATATATATTAATATGTCGCTCACACATACGATCCACAAATCTTTGATTTTAAGAGTCGACTTTGATACCATATGAAACAACATAGGTCAAATCCTGAGTTTGGAACAAATCTTGGGTCAAATTCCAAGTCCAAATTGAATCAAACTCATCTAAATAAGGCCTTAAATCTCTAGTCCAATAGTATCTTCCTGGGTCACTTTACCCAAAAGGTCATGACTGTAGATACTATTATTAGTAACTTAATTCTTTATATATAGACAAATTTTTCCTATATTTTTCGATATGAAACTGGGGTGTTTATATTTAAGGGCAGAGAAACCTACCTACCAACATGAACAACAATAATGATGTATTCCTATGAAAGTTTTTGGTGTAAGAAAAGCAAAAAAAGATTTTAGTAATGGTGGATATGCATTTGATAGAACCCAACAACAATATGACTATAATATTTCCCCACCTCAATCGTTTGTTGTTTATCTAATTTAAGTATTGACAATTTACGCGCAAGTATACACGATCAACAAGTAATATAGTGAAAGTAGAATGTCGATCACATGAGGAATATTCTAATAATATTAACCAACTACTAACTTTATATTAACTTGATTTTATTTAAAAAATTAAAAATTAAATCTATGAAATATTAATTTAAATTAAACTAATTTACTGTAACACCCCTGTCCCATATTGAAAGATAAGGAAAAAGTTTGTCTGCATATAAGGAATTGAGTTACTATCAATAGTACCTTCAGTCATGACCTTTTGGGTGAGCCTGTGGTGGGCTAAGATGACCCAAGAAGATACTATTGGTCTAGTAATTTAAGGCCTTGTTTGGATGGATTTGATTCGATTCGAACTTGGGATTTGACCCAAGATTTATTCCGGACTTGGGATTTGACCCGGGTTGAAACATTTACTAACAAAGATTAACACCAGATTAAAATACTAAGATTACAATTTTCCCTTCACTCTCTTTTGAATTAATTAATCATACTGAATCGTTAACAACCCTCTTCCTATGGTTTGATAAAAATATCTCTTATAATTAAATCATTATATTCTTATGTGAAATAATTAACAACAAAATCATTAAGCATCAATTCTCATAAAAGTTACATGTGGCATTTATATTCTTATCCTATACACAAATCATGATATTCGCTCCCAAGAATAATCGAGATCACATGTTATCATATTTAGATCTAACTCTAAAATTCATCTTCCAATTTCATCTGGGTTATATTAGATAATTGTTGATCAGACAATTATAAATTAAGCACAAAATATGATAAACGATTCAAACATAATCAATAATCAAAAATAGAGCAAATCAATTTAAACTACACATCGGGTTAAATCTTAAATAACAATTAGTTCATTATAAAGTCTGAAAACACCATCAAATAATTAAACAGCATCTTAGATTACAAATAATAAAGAAAATATAAAGAAATAAAACTGTGTCACCACATCTTCAAATCTCCGACTCATCCTTCTCCTTTGATCCTCTTCCTTGCTCCTTAAAAATCAGATAAAATTAAGCCTTCAATGGTGTGTATCTGTGCCTTATATATTATGTATCTCCCTTTTATCAATTTCAGAACATATATTTATAAGCACTCCTGCAACTAATAGAAATAAAGTCCAATTTGACTTTAACTTAGCAAGCATGTAAGACCCCGACTTTATGAAATAAAAGTTTATTATTTTTTTATGATTATTATTCTAAACAGTAAAGTGCTTAAATGTTATAATGTTATAGTTAAGGGTGTTTCATGCAATTATCAAATAAACAGTATGTCGAGGAATATTATTTTTGTCGGAAAATATTCTTTTTGTCGGGAAATATTATATTCGGTAAGGTATGACGACGCCGAAATAACAAAACATTGGTGGGCCCCGCAACGACTAAACTGTCGGATACGAAAAACGACAATATTAATATTTTTATACAAATTGTAAACTGTACTATCACTTGCAACTGTTGAAATACACGATAATAAAAAGATTAGTAACACGCGTTATTACACAGTAACACGCGTTATTCCACAGTAAAACGTGTTATTCCATAGTAGCACAGGATGTTGCATAGTATTTTATATTATTAATTCAATAATTGATAAAGTAGCAATTGCACAGTATTTTGATTCAATAATTGTTACAGTAATATCTGCATAATATTTTATATTATTTATCACGACACTGCAACTCATATTATTTAATATGATATTTTAGCATTATTGACAATGTCTAAAAATTTTATCAAGGAACTGGGTTATTTAATTGCGTGTCGTTTCTATGGAAAGCCCCCCTTTCCTGGGAGTGATCTGATTGTCAATATTGTGAGTTTATAATATTAATGGTGAATAATTATTGAAAAAATAAAAGTTCGTTGATTAAAGATAAGTGATGTGTAGTAATTATTTGTTCAATTTTTGAGGTTTCTCATGAAGCATTTGTTGTAAGTTTGGCATATTTCTTTTCAGGGGACCCATAACTTTATTTAAAAACTTGGTTGGGGCCCATAATTGTTCTCCATAAATTAGCCCTCAATTTTGATGATTGCTATTGTTTTTGGCATCCATAGTCACGGGTGATTACCCCATTGTTATATAGATACACGTTAATAATATATATAATTATATATATATATATATATATATATATATAATTATATATATATATATATATATATATTACAATAATATATAATTAAATATATAATCTAGCTAAAGCCTAAACTATAAAACCATAGAACCATAAACCCTTAACAATTATATAATATCAATATGTCAAATAAATACATATTAATATATATTTATAAAATAATTAAATATATATCGTATTAATATATATTAAAATAATTGAATATATAAATAAATAATTATATATATATATAATTATGTATATTATTAACGTGTATCTATATAATTATATATATTATTTATATATATATATAAATATATATATATATTATTTTATAAATATAATATATTTAATTATTCATATATAGTTATATTTAATTATTTATATAATTATTTATTTATTAATATATCCGATTATTTTAATATATATTAAAATGATTTATATTTAATTATTTTATAAATATATATTAATATGTATTTATTTGAAATATTAATATTATATAATTGTTTGGGGTTTTTTAATATGGTTCTAGGGTTTTTCAGGGTTCAGGGTATTTTTTATTGTTCTAGGGTTTTCTAGAGTTTAGCTAGATTATATATTTAATTATTTATTGGTATTATATAATTGTTTAGGGTTAGGGTCCTATGATCAGGGTTTAAGGTTTTTTAGGGTTTAGCTAGATTATGTATTTTATGTTTAGGGTTTTTAGGATTTATGGTTCTAGGGTTAAGCTAGATTATATATTAAATTATTTATTCGTATAATATATATATATATATATATATATTTAAAATATATATAATTGAGTAATTTTTATTATTATTGTATAAATATAATATATTTAATTATTCATATATAGTTATATTTAATTATTGATATATTTATTTATTTATTTATATATTCAATTATTTAAATATATATTAATATGATATATATTTAATTATTTTATAAATATATATAAATATGTATTTATGTGAAATATTAATATTATATAATTGTTTAGGGTTTATGATTCTAGGGTTTAGGGTTTTTAGGGTTTATGGTTCTAGGATTTAGCTAGATTATTTATTGGTATAATATATATATATAAATATATATATATATATATATATATATATATATATTTAAAATATATATAATTGAGTAATTATTATTATTATTGTATATAGTTAATATATTTAATTATTCATATATAGTTATATTTAATTATTGATATAATTATTTATCTATTTATATATTCAATTATTTTAATATATATTAATATGATATATATTTAATTGTGTTATAAATATATATTAATATGTATTTATTTAAAATATTAATATTATATTATTGCTTAGGGTTTATGGTTATAGAGTTTAAGGTTTTTTAGGGTAAGCTAAATTATATATTTAATTATTTATTGGTATAATATGTATATATATTTAAAATATATATAATTGAGTAATTTTTATTATTATAGTATAAATATAATATATTTAATTAATGATATAATTATTTATTTATTTATTTTATATATTCAATTATTTTAATATATATATATATATATATATTAATATGATATATATTTAATTATTTGATAAATATATATTAATATATATTTATTTCAAATATTAATATTACATAATTTTTTAGGGTTTATGGTTCTAGGGTTCAGGTTTTTTAGGGTTTAGGGTTTAGGGTTTTTTAGGGTTTAGCTAGATTATATATTTAATTATTTATTGGTATAATATATATATATATATATATATATATATTTATTTAAAATATATATATAATTGAGTAATTTTTTATTATTTTATAAATATAATATATTTAATTATTCATATATAGTTATATTTAATTATTTATATAATTATTTATTTATTTATATATTCGATTAATTTAATATATATTAATATGATATATATTTAATTATTTTATAAAATATATATTAATATGTCGATCACACATACGATCCACAAATCTTTGCTTTCAAGAGTCGACTTTGATACCATATGAAACAACATAGGTCAAATCCTGAGTTTGAAACAAATCTTGGGTCAAATTCCAAGTCCAAATTGAATCAAACTCATCTAAATAAGGCCTTAAATTTCTAGTCCAATAGTATCTTCCTGGGTCACCTTACCCAAAAGGTCATGACTGTAGATACTATTATTAGTAACTTAATTCCTTATATATAGACAAATGTTTCCTATATCTTTCGATATGAGACTGGGGTGTTTATATTTAAGGGCAGAGAAACCTACCAACCAACATGAACAACAATAATGATGCATTCCTATGAAAGTTTTTGGTGTAAGAAAAGCAAAAAAAGATTTTAGTAATGGTGGATATGCATTTGACAGAACCCGACAACAATATGACTATAATATTTCCCCACCTCAATCGTTTGGTGTTATGTAATTTAGGTATTGACAATTTATGCGCAAGTATACACGATCAACAAGTAATATAGTAAAAGTAGAATGTCGATCACATGAGGAATATGCTAATAATATTAACCAACTACTAACTTTATATCAACTTGATTTTATTTAAAAAATTAAAAATTAAATTTATGAAATATTAATTTAAATTTAACTAATTTACTGACAAAGATTAACACCAGATTAAAATTCTAAGATTACAATTTTCCCTCCACTCTCTTTCCAATTAATTAATCATACTGAATCGTTAACAACCCTAATTATTTAACAACTCTCTTCCGATGGTTTGATAAAAATATCTCTTATAATTAAATCACTATATTCTTATGTGAAATAATTAACAACAAATTCATTAAGCATCAAATTCTCATAAAAGTTACATGTGGCATATAAGTATATTCTTATCCTATACACAAATCATGATATTCACTCCCAAGAATAATCAAGATCACATGTTATCATATTGAGATCTAACTCTAAAATTCATTTTCCAATTTCATCTGGGTTATATTAGATAATTGTTGATTAGACAATTATAAATTAAGCACGAAATATGATAAACGATTCAAACATAATCAATAATCAAAAATAGAGCAAATCAATTTCAACTACACATCGGGTTAAATCTTAAATAACGATTAGTTCATTATAAAGTCTGAAAACACCATCAAATAATTAAACAGCATCTTAGATTACAAATAATAAAGAAAATATAAAGAAACACCACATCTTCAAATCTCCGACTCATCCTTCTCCCTTGATCCTCTTCCTTGCTCTTTAAAAATTAGATAAAACTAAGCCTTCAATGGTGTGTATCTGTGCCTTATATATTATGTATCTCCCTTTTATCAATTTCAGAACATATATTTATAAGCACTCCTGCAACTAATAGAAATAAAGTCCAATTTGACTTTAACTTAGCAAGCATGTAAGATCCCGACTTTATGAAATAAAAGTTTATTATTTTTTTATGATTATTATTCTAAACAGTAAAGTGCTTAAATGTTATAATGTTATAGTTAAGGGTGTTTCATGCAATTATCAAATAAACAGTATGTCGAGGAATATTGCTTTTGTCGGAAAATATTCTTTTTGTCGGGAAATATTATATTCGGTAACGTATGACGACGCCGAAATAACAAAACATTGGTGGGCCTCGCAACGACTAAACTGTCGGATACGGAAAACAACAATATTAATATTTTTATACAAATTGTCAACTATACTATCACTTGCAACTGTTGAAATACACGATAATAAAAAGAATAGTAACACACGTTATTACACAGTAACACGCGTTATTCCACAGTAAAACGTGTTATTCCATAGTAGCACAGGATGTTGCATAGTATTTTATATTATTAATTCAATAATTGATAATGTAGCAATTGCACAGTATTTTGATTCAATAATTGTTACAGTAACATCTGCATAATATTTTATATTATTTATCACGACGCTGCAACTCATATTATTTTGATATGATATTTAAGCATTATTGACAATGTCTAAAATTTTTATCAAGGAAATGGGTTATTTAATTGCGTGTCGTTTCTGTGGAAAGCCCCCCCTTTCCTGGGAGTGATCTGATTGTTAATATTGTGAGTTTATAATATTAATGGTGAATAATTATTGAAAAAATAAAAGTTTGTTGATTAAAGATAAGTGATGTGTGGTAATTATTTGTTCAATTTTCGAGGTTTGTCATGAAGCGTTTATTGTAAGTTTAGCTTATTTCTTTTCAGGGGACCCACAACTTTATTTAAAAACTTGGTTGGGGCCCATAATTGTTCTCCATAAATTAGCCCTCAATTTTGATGATTTATATTGTTTTTGGCATCCATAGTCACGGGTGATTACCCCATTAGTAATCATGGGGTTTTTCACGGGGTTTTTCATGGTTCAGGGTATTTTTTAGGGTTCTAGGATTTTTTAGGGTTTAGCTAGATTATATATTTAAATATTTATTGGTATAATATATATATATATATATATATATAAATATATATATATATATATATATAATTGAGTAATTTTATTATTATTGTATAATATATTTAATTATTCATATATATTTATATTTATATATTAATATGTATTTATTTGAAATATTAATATTATATAATTGTTGAGGGTTTATGGTTCTAGGGTTCAGGGTTTTTTTAGGGTTTAGCTAGATTATATATTTAATTATTTATTGGGATAATATATAATATATATATAGTTAAAATATATATAATTGGGTAATTTTTATTATTATTGTATAAATATAATATATTTAATTATTTATATCATTATTAATTTATTTATATATTCAATTATTTTAATATATATATGTGATATATATTTAATTATTTTATAAATATATATTAATATTTAATTATTTGAAATATTAATATTATATAATTATTTAGGGTTTATATAATTGTTTAAGGTTTATGGTTCTAGGGTGCAGGGTTTTTTTGGGTTTTTCAAGGTTCAGGGTTTTTTAGGATTGTAGGGTTTTTTAGGGTTTAGCTAGATTATATATTTAATTATTTATTGGTAAAATATATATAATATATATAATTGAGTAATTTTTATCATTATTGTATAAATATAATATATTTAATTATTCACATATAGTTATATTTAATTCTTTGTATCATTATTTATTTATTTATATATTCGATTATTTTAATATATATTAATACGATATATATTTAATTATTTTATAAATATATGTTAATATGTATTTATTTGAAATATTAATATTATATAATTGTTTAGGGTTAGGGTCCTATGATCAGGGTTTAAGGTTTTTTAGGGTTTAGCTAGATTATGTATTTTATGTTTAGGGTTTTTAGGATTTATGGTTCTAGGGTTTAGCTAGATTATATATTTAATTATTTATTGGTATAATATATATATTTAAAATATAAATAATTGAGTAATTTTTATTATTATTTTATAAATATAATATATTTAATTGTTTTATAAATCTTTATTAATATGTATTTATGTGAAATATTAATATTATATAATTGTTTAGGGTTTATAATTCTAGGATTTAGGGTTTTTAGGGTTTATGGTTCTAGGGTTTAGCTAGATTATTTATTTGTATAATATATATATATATATATATTTAAAATATATATAATTGAGTAATTTTTATTATTATTGTATAAAGTTAATATATTTAATTATTCATATATAGTTATATTTAATTATTTATTTAATTATTAATTTATGTATGTATTCAATTATTTTAATATATATTTATATGATATATATTTAATTGTTTTATAAATAAATATTAATATGTATTTACTTAAAATATTAATATTATATAATTGTTTAGGGTTTATGGTTCTAGGGCTCAAGGTTTTTTAAGGTTTAGGGTTTTTTAGGGTTAGCTAGATTATATATTTAATTATTTATTGGTATAATATGTATATATATTTAAAATAGATATAATTGAGTAATTTTTATTATTATTGTATAAATATAATATGTTTAATTAATGATATAATTATTTATTTATTTATATATTCAATTATTATAATATATATTAATATATATATATATATATATTTAATTATTTGATAAATATATATTAATATGTATTTATTCAAAATATTAATATTATATAATTGTTTAGGGTTTATGGTTCTAGGGTTCAAGGTTCAGGTTTTTTTAGGGTTTAGGGTTTTTAGGTTTAGATAGATTATATATTTAATTATTTATTGGTAATATATATATATATATATATACATATACGAATTTTTTTTATTATTATTGTATAAATATAGTATATTTAATTATTCATATATATTTATAATTATTTATTTAAATAATTGTTTATTTATTTATATATTCAATTATTTAAATATATATTAATATGATATATATTTAATTATTTTATAAATATATATTAATATGTATATATTTGAAATATTAATATTATATAATTGTTTGGGTTAGGGTTCTATGATCAGGGTTTAAGGTTTTTAAGGGTTTAGCTAGATTATGTATGTGATGACCCGGATTTTCAGAAAAATATTAAAATAAGAATTTAATAAATAAAATTCTTATTTTGGTGTTATGATATGTGGTATTATATTGCATAAGTCAATACGTGCTTTGCAATAATATGTGATTTTTGTGAATAACAAAAATCTATTATTATTATATATTTATTATTTCATGTAAATAAATTGTAGAATCCATTTATTAAGAAGAAATGAGATGAGTATAGTTTATGATGAAGGAAATTATTAAAATAATTTATAGTATTAAATTATTTTAATATAGTAAATTGGTGGTATTAAATATATTTAATAACCTCCATTTTATTGGGTAAAAAGTATACATGTTTTTTTTGTATGTAGTGAGTATATTATTATATTCGCTATAGTTAAATAAATTGTGAGAAAACAATTTATAGAGAGAAAATAAAATAATTGAATAGATTATTATACATTTGATTTGGTTTGAAATAAATTGTGGGAATCAATTTATGTAAAGAGACGGATAACTTTAAAGATACAAAACTTTTGTATCTATTAATGAGCAAATTAAAATAATTTATAATATTAAATTATTTTAATAAGAGTATGATGTAAATAAATTGTTAGAAGTAATTTATAGATGGAGATTAAATTTAAATTATATTATGAAATAATATAATTTGATTATAAAGTCTTGTAATGAATTCGTTATGAATTAAATTTCATGAGCAAGTTAATTAGTTCACTTAATTAAATTGGTGAATTAAGGTAATATTTAAATTATGGTTAAATATATTAAAGTAATATATTTAATGAATATGAATAAATTGTTGAAGAATAAATTGTTGAAGACAATTTATAGGAGGAAGAAGATGATTAAATTTAAATATACAAAATTGTTGTATATATTAAATAAGGAATTTTTGGAAATTATTAATAAATAAAATATATTAAGTTATATATTTTATTTTAGATAAATGTGAAAAATGTACATTTATTTGAAAAGTTATACTTATTTAGTAGTTAAATAAAACTATTAAATAAGTTAGCTTAAATTAGCTACAAAATGAAATGAGTAAATTAATTCGTTAATTGAAAGTTAGTGAGTAAAAAGTTTGTTTTAATTGGTTAAATAATGAAATTTATTTAATTAATAATGATAATTATATTTATGTTATAATAAATAATTATAACATGAATAATGGAATAGTATTTAGTATGATGACAAATAGATGTAAATTAAATACATTTTGAATAACGGATGGAATATATTAAACTATAATTTTTTTATATACATAAATGGTTTGGAGACAATTTATGAGAGGAAGAAAATGATTATATTTAATTATACAAATTGTTGTATACATTAAATAAGTGAATTAAAATAATTAATTGAATATTAATTATTTTAATATAATTGATTCGTTACACTAAATGTGTTATTTATTAAATGAATATTGGTGCCAAGATTTATAAATTAAATTAATATTTAAATTGAGATGAAATGTATATATTAAATAAATTGTTTTAAAAAAAACAATTTGAGGAAGGCATTAAGAAAATTTGATTATAAAGTTGAATGAGATATTTAAATAAGTAATGGAATAAGTATTCATTATAATTGATTTGTTTCATTACACATGCTTATTTTAATTATGAAAATTTAAGTTCATAATTAGTATGTATTATGGATGTATGAAATTATAAAATGAAATGTTGTGTAATAAGGAATGTATGTGTAAGTTGTAATAATATAATTACGTTTACAGAATGAAAATATAGTAAATATACATATATGAATATGTATTGAAGTTAAATTGAGTCAAGTATGCTAAAGCTACAAATCTATTATGTTGAGAATTAAAGTAATGTTGTTGAGTATTAAGGAAAGCATGAGGTGTCTTTCATTAAACCTATTAGTAGTATGACTCAGCCAAGCTTTAGCATGAGGTGTATAATGCTCATGTTAGCATATGAAATATGAAGCCAGGATGTAAATTATTCTCAGTTCTCCCTATCCGTTTCAAACCTCTTTCTTCTTTCAAATGGTCGAACCTCTATTCACGTAAGATTTTGTCAAAAACTCTCTTGGTTTCGGCTACAAACATTAAATTCATCAAGAAGATAAAGTCATAAAACTGAATTGGGAGGAGTTAAAGCAGCAAGGAAGTTGTGCAAACTTTCCAATAAGAGTTAAAACTTCATCAAATTAAGCTCTCTATGAGCGTGTCATCTGGGCAGCAGTGCAGACGCAGCAACGCTAGCACAAGGTGCAGCGCGTTGGCTGCCAGGTTACGGCGCCGCGTTGCGTTTTCAGTTTGATTTTTGACGCGAAGTAAATGAGTTACTTTATTACATTAATTAGGTGAGGAAACTAATTATTATTTATTCATTTAACTAGATGGCTTCATATAACTGTACTAATTGATTACAGCCTCTGGAAGAAGATAACATTTGGATGTCATGCTAAACTAAAATTTTAATTTGACTCAATAAGGTCTTTTTCTTCGAGGTTGTTATGTTTGATCTCCCTGGATCCAAAATGTATTATCCATTTAAGATTATCACCTATTAGGTCTTGACGGGTAAAAGGATGTATAAGGACAAAGCCACTGAAGTAAAGTAAAACAATAAAAATAGAAGTAAAGTAGAAAAAAAAATCTCACAAGTTAGAAAATTTGAAAGTGGGTGACATGAACATGGGGCTAAGCCAAATAACCGGGCTGGGCATGCTGGACTAAGTAGCCAAACTGCCATACAGTGCAGCTAGCATGGGCTGTTTTGACTTCTTAATGTTGTCGCGATGGTTTTTATTGGCTTAGCTCATGTAAATAATAGTACAAATGTATAAGATGATATATATATATATATATATATATATATATATATATATATATAAATTGTAAATACGTTTAATACATAAACTAAGCTACCAAAAGCGTCGTGCTGCAGGATTTTCCAGAAATTTTATTTTAATAAGAGAATGAAAGGTACTTAACTAACAACCTTTTATGCATTAAAAACTCAAATCATGTGAGTGTTACGTTACCTATTGATAGCATGACCAAATCAAATTGGAAGTTGGTTATAGATTAACTAGTTTAATGTTAGACGAGCGTAATGAAATGCGAAGCATACACACGGGCATATCGCTTGTGCATTCGCTTAAGTTAAAGAAAATGCACAGCATATAAACATTGAAACATCGAGGCATGTGTTAAAACGCGTAAATAGTATTTCAATCCAAATGAAGCCATATTGTGAGAAATGAACTAAAAATACTATAAACTGAAAAATTAGCGTCAATGATGTGACTAATTGGTATATGTGTATGAATGTAATTGTGTAGGATAATTGAAGGATGATTAACGTCAAGTTTAAACGAGGACGCAAGGCAAGTTTTTCAGTTTACTTATGTGAACTCGATATGGATGTGTAATTGTTATAACAACTTGTTACCATGATTATGAATATATTGAAATGCATTTGTTGCGATTTTATAATTATGAAAGTCAAAATATGACTAATTGTTGAATTGAGTTATGGAACTCAATATATTTGCAATAGATAATAGGTGCAAATCATGTGTAGTATGATATGGGATATATGTTGCTACTAGCGTTGCATAAGTTTGATGATGCATTTGTAATATACATGAACATGAAGAATATAATGCATGAATACGAAGAATGTAATGCATGAACTGAATATGAAACTATGTGCTACGTGAAGCATGATAAACTGTTAGACTTGCTGGGCCGTTGTGCTCAACCTTGCAATAATTTACAGGTTACAATTGTGAAGCTATTCAGATGATAAAGTTCAGAGGAACGTGTAAAGAAGAAATAGTTCTTTTGAATAAGATTGTATTAACTTGCGATGATAATTCACAATGTGTGTAAAGTGCTATTATGTAAAGTCTGAAATAATCAATAAATAAAGAATGTTTGCTTTGAAATGAGATTGTATTATGGTGATTGCTTTGTAATATAAAGTTGTATAAGGATTTTATTATATAAGAAAGATTTGGTATTGAGAATGAGTTGTATAAACTCTGTTCTACTCTAGTAATATGGATCGTAAAACGAATACGATTATTGAATATAGGGATCGTAAAGGTTGCGATTCAGGGAATAGAAAGAAGATAGAATTGTTTTTTAATATTCCGCATTTTCGGCTATTATTTCATCTTAGTATGATGTAAAGCTGGAGTAAGATAGTATCGTATGCACAAGGTCGGGATTCAAATTAGTCCTAATTTTAGATTAAGCTGGTCCCGATTTTGGGGGCGTTACAGTTGGTATCAGAGCTATGGGTTATAAACCTTAGGTAAGTATACCTTAGGCTATAACCGTAAACAAGATAGATGAAAAGGAAGAAGAAACTAAGCATAAACTCGAATGAGGTTTAAATGATCTTCAAATGAATTTAGAAATTCATAAAGAATGCGTTTAGATAATACGCAAATATTCAAAGAAGAATCTTAAAAAACCAACGGATCAGGGAACACCTGATTTGAATAATCATAAAATAATATGATTAAAGAAAGGAGTAAGAAGATCGTAAAAACAAAACGATCATAAGATAGAAAAGAATCGTAATATAACACGATTATAAGAAAGGATAACAACGTGATCTGATTAAGACATGAAATGATAGATGATCAATCGATTAATTAAAAATTTTATAGTAGAATTGTTGTACAAAAGTTGTACTATGAAATTGTACTATGTAAACTCATGAAAGAGTAATTAATATTGAGATACGGATTAAATGAAATTCGTATTGAGTAAAGGGGAAGTTAGAATTATGTGGGATTTCAATTGAGAACTCATGTTAGTGGCTGAGTTGTACGATTCCTGGTATGGGACGAGAATTTGTGCTTGGTTTGAAAACCACTTAGCTTCCTATATTAATATAGTGGTTGAGTTGAACAAATCCTGGTATGGGACGGGATTTGTCCATGGTTTAACAAGCCGCTCAGCTTCCTATATTGATTAGTGGATGAGTTGGTTCGACAACCACTTAGCTTCCTATAATAATAATCATTGAAATATTGGTGTCGCGTTATCGATATATATATGGTGAGAAGGTGATTCTTTTCTCATATTTATATTCGATAGTTAGAAAATATTAAACTTAGGTACGAGTTCTTAAAAATCATACTTATGGTAAGTTCGTGACTCATAATCATATGGTACGTTTTTGAAACCCCTCAGCGAATGGACGTCTTTGGCCTGACTAGGATAAGTTCCTAAACTCATATGATTATGGTAAGTTCCTGAACTCATAACGTGTGGTATGTTTAATGAACTATATTGGGGTATAGAAAAGTTATGCATGAAGAATTGAGGATTTCTAGTATAGTAAGCTTTAAGGATGATAAAAATAGATAAAATTATTAAGCAATGGATCATAAGAGAAATTGAAGTTGATGGTGGAAGCATAGGTATTCCAAATCTTCTAGCTATGCTAGACTTCGAAATTTTTGACATCAAGCTAAATTCGCACTAATGTGCCTTTAAAAATAAAAATGAAATTTTTGTTATCCTCAAAACAAGGTGACAAGGGTGTGTAGATAGACTTCGAGCTATTATCACATCGTTACCTGTTGTGGCATGATAACACCAAACATAATTTTTCAATGGTTTTGAACCGTTTAAAGAAGAGTCTACGCTATTTGTTTCGGCTAGACAAAAATAATTTAAAATATCAAAATGTATTTTTAAATAGTCATCAATGCATCATGTAACCTGGTGTAGAATGACCGATGATGGAGTCATCAATGCAGATTAACCTAGTGTTGGATGTGATCTAAGGATCGTCAACCCACTATGGTATGATGTTGTATGATAAAGTCATAAAAATGACGGCATCCTCAACGCACTGGTAAAACAGTGCGGTACTATGCGTCATAAAATGATTTTCAATGTTTTGATAAAGCTAGAAGTGTCAAATGCCATTTGAATCGGCTAAACACAGATTCAGATTTCGCTTATATTAAGCTTTTGAGCTATCCAACTAAACCATTTTGGTTTGGACTCCAGATTTTTAACATCCCTTAATTGGGAAAGTTTTCAGAGCACCAGATCGATGGTGGCACAGATGAACGTATATCGTTCAAATTGGCGCCTAACGGCGGCCACTCAGATAGTGTTGATCAACACGGAAAATTCCCGAATTGGAAAATTCTGTTTGCGCGAAATAGCGGCATAGATAGTAGAGATCAACACAGGGCATAACACAGGCTGATCACCTACGTGCCCGTAAGACCAGACGGTTCACAGATAAATTTCTGATAGAACCTTTTCAAAAACATGAAAAAGAAAGTTTGTGGTCTTTATGACCCTTAAGAAGATACAGAAAGTTTCCTTAATCGATTGTTTTTGAAATTCTGAAGTTATTCATCTTGCTTCACAATTATAAATCAATTGTGGAGAATTTCAATTCTGGTAATTGAGATAGAAGGGGTGATGTTCCCTAGAAAAGAAGTAGTCGTGAGAAGCGACAAGTTTAGAAATATTCTTGAGAATGAATGATGAATTCAGAATGATCTCTAAGAAAGAGAAAGATAGACATAGAATTCGATGAATCAACGGTATAGAATGTTGAGAGAAGGTAGATGTGAACCGCATAAGTGAGGTTCGTTAAGGTGATTTCGGGGACGAAATCCTTATAAGAGGGGAATAATGTGATGACCCGGATTTTCAGAAAAATATTAAAATAAGAATTTAATAAATAAAATTCTTATTTGGTGTTATGATATGTGGTATTATATTGCATAAGTCAATACGTGCTTTGCAATAATATGTGATTTTTGTGAATAACAAAATTCTATTATTATTATATATTTATTATTTCATGTAAATAAATTGTAGAATCCATTTATTAAGAAGAAATGAGATGAGTATAGTTTATGATGAAGGAAATTATTAAAATAATTTATAATATTAAATTATTTTAATATAGTAAATTGGTGGTATTAAATATATTTAATAACCTCCATTTTATTGGGTAAAATGTATACATATTTTTTTTTGTATGTAGTGAGTATATTATTATATTCGCTATAGTTAAATAAAATGTGAGAAAACAATTTATAGAGAGAAAATAAAATAATTGAATAGATTATTATACATTTGTTTTGGTTTGAAATAAATTGTGGGAATCAATTTATGTAAAGAGACGGATAACTTTAAAGATACAAAACTTTTGTATCTATTAATGAGCAAATTAAAATAATTTATAATATTAAATTATTTTAATAAGAGTATGACGTAAATAAATTGTTAGAAGTAATTTATAGATGGAGATTAAATTTAAATTATATTATGAAATAATATAATTTGATTATAAAGTCTTGTAATGAATTCGTTATGAATTAAATTTCATGAGCAAGTTAATTAGTTCACTTAATTAAATTGGTGAATTAAGGTAATATTTAAATTATGGTTAAATATATTAAAGTAATATATTTAATGAATATGAATAAATTGTTGAAGAATAAATTGTTGAAGACAATTTATAGGAGGAAGAAGATGATTAAATTTAAATATACAAAATTGTTGTATATATTAAATAAGGAATTTTTGGAAATTATTAATAAATAAAATATATTAAGTTATATATTTTATTTTAGATAAATGTGAAAAATGTACATTTATTTGAAAAGTTATACTTATTTAGTAGTTAAATAAAACTATTAAATAAGTTAGCTTAAATTAGCTACAAAATGAAATGAGTAAATTAATTCGTTAATTGAAAGTTAGTGAGTAAAAAGTTTGTTTTAATTGGTTAAATAATGAAATTTGTTTAATTAATAATGATAATTATATTTATGTTATAATAAATAATTATAACATGAATAATGGAATAGTATTTAGTATGATGACAAATAGATGTAAATTAAATACATTTTGAATAACGGATGGAATATATTAAACTATAATTTTTTTATATACATAAATGGTTTGGAGACAATTTATGAGAGGAAGAAAATGATTATATTTAATTATACAAATTGTTGTATACATTAAATAAGTGAATTAAAATAATTAATTGAATATTAATTATTTTAATATAATTGATTCGTTACACTAAATGTGTTATTTATTAAATGAATATTGGTGCCAAGATTTATAAATTAAATTAATATTTAAATTGAGATGAAATGTATATATTAAATAAATTGTTTTAAAAAAAAACAATTTGAGGAAGGCATTAAGAAAATTTGATTATAAAGTTGAATGAGATATTTAAATAAGTAATGGAATAAGTATTCATTATAATTGATTTGTTTCATTACACATGCTTATTTTAATTATGAAAATTTAAGTTCATAATTAGTATTATGTATTATGGATGTATGAAATTATAAAATGAAATGTTGTGTAATAAGGAATGTATGTGTAAGTTGTAATAATATAATTACGTTTACAGAATGAAAATATAGTAAATATACATATATGAATATGTATTGAAGTTAAATTGAGTCAAGTATGCTAAAGCTACAAATCTATTATGTTGAGAATTAAAGTAATGTTGTTGAGTATTAAGGAAAGCATGAGGTGTCTTTCATTAAACCTATTAGTAGTATGACTCAGCCAAGCTTTAGCATGAGGTGTATAATGCTCATGTTAGCATATGAAATATGAAGCCAGGATGTAAATTATTCACAGTTCTCCCTATCCGTTTCAAACCTCTTTCTTCTTTCAAATGGTCGAACCTCTATTCACGTAAGATTTTGTCAAAAACTCTCTTGGTTTCGGCTACAAACATTAAATTCATCAAGAAGATAAAGTCATAAAACTGAATTGGGAGGAGTTAAAGCAGCAAGGAAGTTGTGCAAACTTTCCAATAAGAGTTAAAACTTCATCAAATTAAGCTCTCTATGAGCGTGTCATCTGGGCAGCAGTGCAGACGCAGCAACGCTAGCACAAGGTGCAGCGCGTTGGCTGCCAGGTTACGGCGCCGCGTTGCGTTTTCAGTTTGATTTTTGACGCGAAGTAAATGAGTTACTTTATTACATTAATGAGGTGAGGAAACTAATTATTATTTATTCATTTAACTAGATGGCTTCATATAACTGTACTAATTGATTACAGCCTCTAGAAGAAGATAGCATTTGGATGTCATGCTAAACTAAAATTTTAATTTGACTCAATAAGGTCTTTTTCTTCGAGGTTGTTATGTTTGATCTCCCTGGATCCAAAATGTATTATCCATTTAAGATTATCACCTATTAGGTCTTGACGGGTAAAAGGATGTATAAGGACAAAGCCACTGAAGTAAAGTAAAATAATAAAAATAGAAGTAAAGTAGAAAAAAAAATCTCACAAGTTAGAAAATTTGAAAGTGGGTGACATGAACATGGGGCTAAGCCAAATAACCGGGCTGGGCATGCTGGACTAAGTAGCCAAACTGCCATACAGTGCAGCTAGCATGGGCTGTTTTGACTTCTTAATGTTGTCGCGATGGTTTTTAATGGCTTAGCTCATGTAAATAATAGTACAGGTGTATAAGATGATATATATATATATATATATATATATATATATATATAAATTGTAAATACATTTAATACATAAACTAAGCTACCAAAAGCGTCGTGCTGCAGGATTTTCAAGAAATTTTATTTTAATAAGAGAATGAAAGGTACTTAACTAACAACCTTTTATGCATTAAAAACTCAAATCATGTGAGTGTTACGTTACCTATTGATAGCATGACCAAATTAAATTGGAAGTTGGTTATAGATTAACTAGTTAATGTTAGACGAGCGTAATGAAATGCGAAGCATACACACGGGCATATCGCTTGTGCATTCGCTTAAGTTAAAGAAAATGCACAACATATAAACATTGAAACATCGAGGCATGTGTTAAAACGCGTAAATAGTATTTCAATCCAAATGAAGCCATATTGTGAGAAATGAACTAAAAATACTATAAACTGAAAATTAGCGTCAATGATGTGACTAATTGGTATATGTGTATGAATGTAATTGTGTAGGATAATTGAAGGATGATTAACGTCAAGTTTAAACGAGGACGCAAGGCAAGTTTTTCAGTTTACTTATGTGAACTCGATATGGATGTGTAATTGTTATAACAACTTGTTACCATGATTATGAATATATTGAAATGCATTTGTTGCGATTTTATGATTATGAAAGTCAAAATATGAATAATTGTTGAATTGAGTTATGGAACTCAATATATTTGCAATAGATAATAGGTGCAAAGCATGTGTAGTATGATATGGGATATATGTTGCTACTAGCGTTGCATAAGTTTGATGATGCATTTGTAATATACATGAACATGAAGAATATAATGCATGAATACGAAGAATGTAATGCATGAACTGAATATGAAACTATGTGCTACGTGAAGCATGATAAACTGTTAGACTTGCTGGGCCGTTGTGCTCAACCTTGCAATAATTTACAGGTTACAATTGTGAAGCTATTCAGATGATAAAGTTCAGAGGAACGTGTAAAGAAGAAATAGTTCTTTTGAATAAGATTGTATTAACTTGCGATGATAATTCACAATGTGTGTAAAGTGCTATTATGTAAAGTCTGAAATAATCAATAAATAAAGAATGTTTGCTTTGAAATGAGATTGTATTATGGTGATTGCTTTGTAATATAAAGTTGTATAAGGATTTTATTATATAAGAAAGATTTGGTATTGAGAATGAGTTGTATAAACCCAGTTCTACTCTAATAATATGGATCGTAAAACGAATACGATTATTGAATATAGGGATCGTAAAGGTTGCGATTCAGGGAAAAGAAAGAAGATAGAATTTTTTTTTAATAATCCGCATTTTCGGCTATTATTTCATCTTAGTATGATGTAAAGCTGGAGTAAGATAGTATCGTACGCACAAGGTCGGGATTCAGATTAGTCCTAATTTTAGATTAAGCTGGTCCCGATTTTGGGGGCGTTACAATGTATTTTATGTTTAGGGTTTTTAGGATTTATGGTTTTAGGGTTAAGCTAGGTTATATATTTAATTATTTATTGGTATAATATATATATTTAAAATATATATAATTGAGTAATTTTTATTATTTTTGTATAAATATAATATATTTAATTATTCATATATAGTTGTATTTAATTATTGATATATTTATTTATTTATTTATTTATATATTCAATTATTTAAATATATATTAATATGATATATATTTAATTATTTTATAAATATATATTAATGTGTATTTATGTGAAATATTAATATTATATAATTGTTTAGGGTTTATGATTCTAGGGTTTAGGGTTTTTAGGGTTTATGGTTCTAGGGTTTAGCTAGATTATTTATTGGTATAATATATATATATATATATATAATATATATAATTGAGTAATTTTTATTATTATTGTATAAAGTTAATATATTTAATTATTCATCTATACTTATATTTAATTATTTATATATTCAATTATTTTAATATATATTAATATGATATATATTTAATTATTTTATAAATATATATTAATATGTATTTATTTAAAATATTAATATTATATAATTGTTTAAGGTTTATGGTTCTAGGGTTCAAGGTTTTTTAGGGTTTAGGGTTTTTTAAGGTTAGCTAGATTATATATTTAATTATTTATTGGTATAATATGTATATGTATTTAAAATATATATAATTGAGTAATTTTTATTATTATTGTATAAATATAATATATTTAATTAATGATATAATTATTTTATTTATTTATATATTCAATTATTTTAATATATATATATATATATTAATATGATATATATTTAATTATTTGATAAATATATATTTAATATGTATTTATTTGAAATATTAATATTATATAATTGTTTAGAGTTTATGGTTCTAGGGTTCAGGTTTTTTTTAGGATTTAGGATTTTTTTAGGGTTTAGCTAGATTATATATTTAATTATTTATTGGTATAATATATATATATATATATATATATATATATATATTATATATATATTATATATATATATATTTAAAATATATATATAATTGAGTAATGTTTTTATTATTTTATAAATATAATATATTTAATTATTCATATATAGTTATATTTAATTATTTATATAATTATTTATTTATTTATATATTCGATTAATTTAATATATATTAATATGATATATATTTAATTATTTTATAAATATATATTAATATGTCGATCCCACATACGATCCACAAATCTTTGCTTTCAAGAGTCGATTTTGATACCATATAAAACAACATATATCTTCCTGGGTCATCTTACCCAAAAGGTCATGACTGTAGCTACTATTATTAGTAAATTAATTCCTTATATATAGACAAATTTTTTCTATATCTTTCGATATGAGACTGGGGTGTTTATATTTAAGGGCAGAGAAACCTACCTACCAACATGAACAACAATAATGATGTATTCCTATGAAAGTTTTTGGTGTAAGAAAAGCAAAAAAAGATTTTAATAATGGTGGATATGCATTTGACAGAACCCGACAACAATATGACTATAATATTTCCCCACCTCATTCGTTTGTTGTTATCTAATTTAGGTATTGACAATTTACGCGCAAGTATACACGATCAACAAGTAATATAGTGAAAGTAGAATGTCGATCACATGAGGAATATGCTAATAATATTAACCAACTACTAACTTTATATCAACTTGATTTTATTTAAAAATTTGAAAATTAAATTTATGAAATATTAATTTAAATTAAACTAATTTACTAACAAAGATTAATACCAGATTAAAATACTAAGATTACAATTTTCCCTTCACTCTCTTTTCAATTAATTAATCATACTGAATCGTTAACAACCCTAATTATTTAACAACCCTCTTCCGATGGTTTGATAAAAATATCTCTTATAATTAAATCACTATATTCTTATGTGAAATAATTAACAACAAATTCATTAAGCATCAAATTCTCATAAAAGTTACATGTGGCATATAAGTATATTCTTATCCTATACACAAATCATGATATTCACTCCCAAGAATAATCAAGATCACATGTTATCATATTTAGATCTAACTCTAAAATTCATCTTCCAATTTCATCTGGGTTATATTAGATAATTGTTGATCAGACAATTATAAATTAAGCACAAAATATGATAAACGATTCAAACATAATCAATAATCAAAAATAGAGCAAATCAATTTAAACTACACATCGGGTTAAATCTTAAATAACAATTAGTTCATTATAAAGTCTGAAAATACCATCAAATAATTAAACAGCATCTTAGATTACAAATAATAAAGAAAATATAAAGAAATAAAACTGTGTCACCACATCTTCAAATCTCCGACTCATCCTTCTCCTTTGATCCTCTTCCTTGCTCCTTAAAAATCAGATAAAATTAAGCCTTCAATGGTGTGTATTTGTGCCTTATATATTATGTATCTCCCTTTTATCAATTTCAGAACATATATTTATAAGCACTCCTGCAACTAATAGAAATAAAGTCCAATTTGACTTTAACTTCGCAAGCATGTAAGACCCCGACTTTATGAAATAAAAGTTTATTATTTTTTATGATTATTATTCTAAACAGTAAAGTGCTTAAATGTTAAAGAACTATGAAGCATCAATACATATATATGATTCAAATACGATGTAAAATGCAATATGACATTCAAGAAATTAAGATACAATGATACAATCCAATGGATAGATTTTAAATATTTATATATTGACATACATATATGTAATAAATTATATTTCACAACCATAAGCAGGTGGCTAACTTTATTTAAAATTCTAGCACCTTTAATAGCATAACCAAGAGGTAAGAACATGTACCTTAAATATCATCACATTGTGTCATTGATGGAGTGAAACATTTCATTTGAAAGGCCGTATTGTTTACAACTCATACAAAGGACAACAATTTATAACTAAAAACAAGGTAAAAATATGATGGACAATTCATAACATAGTATAACATTTGAGTTACGTTGCACCCAAGTATTCCTAAAATACAATATTTTACATACTTTTATCACACAATTGTATATGATAAGATTTAATAGGAGTAACAACACAAACTTTAATCAATTGTTGAAAAAAGAGGTGCAAGTTTATTAGATTCCGTAACTTATTCTATGATGATCTAATTTCAAAACTAGCATAACCACTTTACATCTCTAGCCCCATCAAAATATCCATAATCCGTTTCTCGCCATATCACACCCAAAAGATGATAGCAAATCATATTTTCCATTTTTGCGACACATCTTTTCAACTTGAATCCCACTCTAAATAGACTAGCTCTTTTGGAACACGCAATGCGGCTGCAATCAGCACATGGATATAGTCGGAAGCTATGTTTATTTTTGTAAATTCCAGCACCTATTATGCTTGTTATGATGCTCGTGGTGGGTGGTTCATGTCTTTCTTATCCTTGTATTAGCGATGGTTACTAAGTAGTATATTCATCAAACTATATGCGATCTAAACAAAATGTTTGACATTTTCGTGTAACCTAGTTTTGTAAGTATTTGTTCTCATTGCTTGTCTCATAAGACATGCATAATCTAATCATTAATGAGCTATTGACTTTTTGGATCCGTGCATTACTCGGAGATCGCGCGAACTTCAACATTTAGCCTTGTGAGTTTGATATGGGGGTGGTTGTTGTAGCCCTAGTGGTATGGGACAGCTACATCATAAGGGTAAAAATTGAAAATTTTGATAATTGAAGTTTCCAACTGAAATGTTTTAAAGGCCTAATGGGACTGGAGTGAGAGAATAATCTTCTGACCAATCATGGGCTGCATGGGATCTTATGCTAGGCAGCATGCTACTATAGAGTTGATTTATTTGGGTCGTACAACACTATAGTGCCAGTTTGCCCTATCAAAATCTTGCCTTTTCAGCCCTTCTCATCTATAAATAGAGTTGGTTTTAGGGTTTTATAAATAGAGAGAATTTTGGAGAGAGCTTTGCAAGGTATTTAGAGAGAATTTTCAAAGAACAAAAAAATTGTTTTGAAAAATATGGCGAGTGATTGCTATTTTCTTGAATATCGTAATGGAGTAGCAAAGCTTCATCCTATATCGTAAAAGAAATCTAATTCTTAAGGTATATTCTAACTCTTAAAACCCTAAAATGTTCATTGTTGTTTTTTTTGATCCTCAAGTCTTGTATCGAGTTTATACATGCAATGATGTGAATTTAGTAAATTCATTGGATTTTATTCATATTTAGTAGAATATTTGACTGTTGAAACCGTTTTTGTGATTAGATGGTTAATATAGTTAAACATTATAGAATTTCATATTACTTTTCTACCTTGGATATTTGTATGGGTATTTTCTTCCCTTCGAGAAATTTTTGGATGTTGCGAGGTTGGAGGTACATTAATTGGCTTTTAAAAACCCCTTCGCTGGAACTTCGTGATGTATATTGGTTGATGATGTTTGTTACCGTTTGTGTGAACCTAGGAGCCTAATTAAGGTCCTTAATCAATAGTGCTCCAATGGACATAGAAAATATTTGTGTAACAAGATATTGGTGATTTAATGTTGTTGTTTCAGGGCCTTAAACCAATTAAGATGGCTTTTATGCCCAAAATTGAGATTAAGGCCCTTAATAGAGAATTTGTGGATTGTTATGGTTTAGGGTTTGTTGAAGATGGCTTACATGCCCGAAAATCAAACCCCAAACCCTAATCTGAATGGTTTTGTTGTGATGAAAAAAAGGTTTCAAATTATTTTTTTTAAAAGATTTTCTTAAATTGGATCAAGCTAGGGTGTTATCACATTTAGACTAAAATTGGAAGTATTTTGAGTCATGGATTTTTATTTGGAAAAAGAGCCTTGTAGAAGAAAAAAGAAAATCATGTTTTATAATTTTAAATGCTTCGTCATCTATATGCTTATTTTGTTAGTATTGTTTATATCATTGTCGAATAATATTGCTTAGAATGTTATGTGCTAATGTTACATAGTACAAACGCGCATCTGCTCTTCATGAATAATGGTTCATTTGTGAAAAACCTACTAAAGAGCAATCTTATTGCAATAAATCAAGCCATTTTGATTCCTAATACTAAAATTTAAATGAATTGGTGGATGCTAATAATTAGACAGTAATTGGAAAATTTGTCGAAAGACCCATTTAATACCGAAATAGAAATTGTTTTTTTTTGAAAAATTACCTTAGTTATGCTAAATTACAATCTTTGTAAAACAATTAAGTTGGTGATTATATTTTTTGTTGAACCTATTAAGTATTGGTTTGATTAATGTATTTGTTAGCTTCAAGACAATGCAAGTGTCGATGTCTGCTTTGATATGAAAATACAATTTGTGAGTTGGTTTGGGATGGATTGACATATGTTTAGGCGGTTGGACATGGACGCTAGAATTTGAACTCTTAGGTTGTATGTTAAGATATTAGCGTTTTCTATTATAACCGATTCTGGTTCTCTAAAATTTATTAATGAGTGTTTGGCAAATAAGTTGATGAACCAGATTTTGGTAGAAAAATAATATTTAATATATTTATTTATATATACATGATTAGATATATACTTTAAATGTAAATTGTATATTATATAGTTAATTATGTATAATTATGTATTTAATTATCTGTAAATATGTAATAATATGAATATTTAATTATTTATAAATCTATATATTAATATGTAATTATTATTTATCTTTATATATAGAAATTTAATATATATATATATATATTATCATATAATTGTTCATTGAAGCATATTATGTTAATTTATTAATATATATATATATACACACACACACACATTTGTATAAACATAAAAATATAATAATGTTTGTGAAAATATATATAATTATAATATATATATATATATATAAACTATAAATCTTAAATTATATATTTAACTATATATATACATATTAATATGTAATTGTTGATATTATATATATATATATAATATCATATATTATATATATAATATATATAATATCATATATTATATATATAATATATAATATATAATATAAATCTTATGATTTGTATTTAATTATCTATAATTATATAATAAATGTATATTTAATTATTTATAAAATATATTAATATGTAATTATTGAATTATATAGTTAATTGCGTATAATTATATATTATTATATAATTGTTTATTAAATCATATTATGTTTATATATGTATATATATATAGAAACAAAATAGAAAACGCTAATATCTAGGGTTTTATAAATATATATTAATATGTATTTATTTGAAATATAAATATTATATAATTTTTTAGGGTTTATGGTTCTAGGGTTTAGCTAGATTATATATTTAATTATTTATTGGTATAATATATATATAATTAAAATATATATAATTGAGTAATTTTTATTATTATTGTATAAATATAATATATTGAATTATATATATAGTTATATTTAATTATTTATATATTTATTTATTTATTTATATATTCAATTATTTTAATATATATTAATATGATATATATTTAATTATTTTATAAATATATATTAATATGTATTTATTTGAAATGTTAATATTATATAATTGTTTAGGGTTTATGGTTCTAGGGTTCAGGGTTTTTTAGGGTTTAGGGTTTAGCTAGATTATATATTTAATTATTTATTGGTATAATATATATATATATATATATATTATACCAATAAATAATTAAATATATATAATTGAGTACTTTTTATTATTATTGTATAAATATAATATATTTAAGTATTCACATATAGTTATATTTAATTATTTATATTATTATTTATTTATTAATATAATTCAATTATTTAAATATATATTAATATGATATATATTTAATTATTTTATAAATATATATTAATATGTATTTATTTAAAATATTAATATTATATAATTGTTTAGGGTTTATGGTTCTAGGGTTTAGGGTTTAGCTAGATTATATATTTAATTATTTATTGGTATAATATATATATATATATATATATATATATATAATTAAAATATATATAATTGAGTAATTTTTTATTATCATTGTATAAATATAATATATTTTAATTATATATATAGATATATTTAATTATTTATATAATTATTTATTTATTTATATATTCAATTATTTTAATATATATTAATGTGATATATATTTAATTATTTTATAAATATATATTCATATGTATATATTTGAAATATTAATATTATATAATTATTTAGGGTTCAAGGTTCAGGATTCAGGGTTCAGGATTTTTTAGGATTTAGGGTTTAGTTAGTTTATATATTTAATTATTTATTGGTATAATATATATATATAGAGAGAGAGAGAGAGAGAGTTAGGATCAGGTCCGGGAGTCCGGACCTGATAAAATGCGGACCCAAAAATTATTTTTTTTTTGTTTTTTTTTCAAAACAGTTAATATAAATATATAATAATTTTTGGTATTGAATTTTTTTTAAAACAATGTTTTGGGTGTGATTTGGATACATATAACAAACAGTGTTGTACAGACTGTACAACACTGTTTGTTATATGTATCCAAATCACACCCAAAACACCGTTTTAAAAAAAATTCAATACCAAAAATTATTATATATTTTTTATTAACTGTTTTGAAAAAAAAACAAAAACAAAAAAATTGAAGTCCGCATTTTAATCAGGTCCGGGAGTCCGGACCTGATAAATGTTGTGTGTGTGTGTGTGTGTGTGTGTATATATATATATGTCTAGTTCTGTGATAGATGAACTGGGGGTTGCCTATTGGCTTTTTGCCTGATGTTTTCCTCCATTGTGTTTGCAATTAGCTTTACTTTGGAGATTCCCATTCTATGTTATTGATAATGTGTATATTTTTTGTTTATTTTTATTTTTTCCTACTTTTGAAATGACTTTTGCGTTATGACTTTTCTTTTGAAAAGTGGAATCTATATCTATATTTATACATTTATTTAAAACCTGAATGTTTAATAAATAGGATTCATACAAATCTTCATCATTAAACTCACATTTGAACCATCTCACATAACAAGCTTTAATCTTGTGCATGATTATCATTTAGTGTTTGTTGATGCTCAATCATGACATCCTTAATATGCCGTTATTTGATCTCAAAAGTCAAATTATATTTTTAATTTTAGAACGAAGGAAGTACTTACTAACAAGTTATGGTCGATAATTGAGTCAATATATGTGTAAATAACAATATGAGGATGCCATAAATACCTTAAACTAGGCACTACTATTGTTTTCTGGTTTACATGTTTTTGGGGAATGAGATCCTCTCCATTTCACCAATTATCCACTTATAATGATTTTGTTAGTAATGATCAAAATATGTTAATAGATAGTTAATGATATTAAGATCAATCCTAAAAAAAAGGTATTCCGGTATTTTTTTCACCGTTAAAAGTCTAAAAGAATTTTCACCGTTAAAATTCAACGGTGAAAAATCTTTTACACTTTTAACGGTGAAAAAGTGTTCGAATTACCTTTTTTTTAAATTGATCTTAATATCATTAACTATCTATTAACATATTTGAATCATTACTAACCAAATCATTATGATCCCATAATTGATGAAATGGAGTGAAATGGAGACTCTCTATTTCATTTGAAATGGAGAGAATCCTTGTCCTGTTTTTGGTGGTCGGTGTTGGAATTCATGTTGCTTCTGCTACCAATACCAAGAATTTTTAACCCCACAAAATCGTCAATTGAATGTACGTAATTACATGTTAATTAATTTCTATATTATATATACATACATATAGACAGATTATATATGTGTGTGTGTGTAACGTAGCTTAATTAAGACTAAAGATATTTGCTTATGTCGTTATAAATGTTAATACATACATTGTTAATTACAAATTAAATAAGCATAATTAAGTTACTGCTTGACCCTATATATGCAATGATATTATTACTTGTAAATTAATTGTTTTACAATAGCTTTCTATTGAATGTTGTAAAACTATTAATTTACAAGTAATAATAGAAACCTATCAACTTTTGTAGTCTAAGAAAAAGTTGTTAGTGATTTTTTTTAATTATGATTGACTTCAGAAAAAGAAAGGATTTAAACATTAGTACCAAACTACTCCCTTCGTCTCAAAATAGCTGTCCGATTTATCCGATAATAATGCCTATATTTTAAAGAGGATAAAGTATTAAGAGAAATTAAAAATCAAAGTTTATTATTTTGTAACTTAAAAAAGAATGTGTGTCAAAAATTAATGTGTGGATTAGATATGTGAGTAAGAACTAGACAAACCTTATTTTTATTTAATTTTGATGTACTATAGACAAATATGACAGGCGTTTGTCATCACTCAAATATTAATTTTAGTTGAAATTTATCACATCACATCATATCCACAGCAAAACAAAATTTTATACTCTCCACAAAGTATTCCTCTTGCCTTTTGTGCAAAACATTTTATTTTAATTGGAAAATTTATTTCTTTTTTGTTAATGTTTAAAAAAGATGATATTACATCTATCGTTTGATAATTTTTCATTGATAGAGCGGTAGTCAAAGTATTAGTGTAAAATTACTTAAATATTTAAATATTTTCTTGAACGATCAGTCGGTCTCTTTAGACTTTAAGTATCAAAAAATGCATAAAGAAAATTATATATAAAAAAAATTATTTGTAAAAAAATAAAGTATTCCATAAAAATGTTATATTCTTATTAGTTATAATATAAAAAATTAAAATAACATAATATGATCAAGTATACCAACATAATTTTACTACTATGTTATTATTATTAAATGAAACACTAATTGTCTTTAAAGATTAACATGCATGAAAAAAATATATATCATTTGAATTTATAAGTAGTATTCTTGTTGTATTATAATTATTTATAACAAAGGAATTAATACTCTTATTTTATTTGTAAAATTTGTGTATTTGTGCGATAGAAGGAGTCATCCATGGAAGAAAATAATGTACGAGCAAAATAGCTTTCCTCACAGATGCATCAGCAGAAGCCATCGTGAGATTCTTGTTATGTTTTAAAGTTTCAAGATTAAAAGTATATTGATTTGTGCAGTGGTTCAATGAATATGCAAGTGCATTTTGACTTCTTTTCAATTAATTTGAAATATCTATGAGAGTACGTAATCTACTCTCTCACCACGTGGGAACTCACCACCTGACAATTATCACTACTAGACATACTCCTAATCCTATATGGGCCAGCAGCTATATCTGTTCATAGCAGTCAAAATTTTAAAAATGGAGAGTTGGAGTACCAGAGTAAAACGTGTTTTTATGTACTCCTCCGCTTCTAAAATTATATGCACATTTTTCTAAATTTGAGATATGTTCTGTATTTTTATAATCATCTCATCAATAATATATTATTAATTAATAACAGCAGATGTATACTTCGAAATAAATTAATTTATATCAGGTATAATTTTGATTTGGAGAGTATTTTAAATTAAAGATATAGGAGTTTTTTTTTAGTCCTTTTAAGAATAAGAAATGTAGTTTTCTTTAACTGATATATGGAAAAGAATTAATTTATGTATACATTTAATGTCACATTAAAAAAATACAAAAAAGAAAATTAAAAAAGAAAAAAAAATATTGTTAAGAGAAAAGAAAAATAATTTTATGACTATTTTAATTTAAATATATTTATATACACCTTAAATTGATACTCATAAAAAAAAGGGTCGACAGGCAGACAGGCGCGACTAAACAGCGCCTGTTTTATAACAAAGGAATTAATACTCTTGTTTTATTTGTAAAATTTGTGTATTTGAGCGATAGGAGTCAAGAATTGGCTGGCTGGCTGGCTGGCACTGGCCACACTTCCCCATGCTCTGCTCTTCTTCACCAGTACTAGTAGCATCACTTCCCATACGTGCATGTCTTAACTCTTAATTAGATGTAACACATTCTTTGACGTCAACTGTGCGAAGATTCTCCACTTTTTGGCGGATAAAAGCATCCATGTTAATAAATATTAGTCACCCAAAAATATACTACAGTTCTTCATTTCTCGCTTTCTTTTTACCTCTGTAAAATTAGAAGTGAATTTATAAATGGAGTTTGGACCCATGGCAAAGATAATCTGTCTTAACCAGATAAGGAGATAAGCAGATAAGGAGAGAAATATAAGTTCTTTCCTCCCTCGTGTACTTTATTTTTCTTTTCAAACACTTCTTCCTCTTTCAGTTTTCAACCATCACCTGATTTGGTTTCACGATTCATCTGCTTTAGCTGCTTTGTTCGAAGATACAGATTTCATATTAATTTTCATATTGTATGGTATAGTTTTTGTTTTGGATTGAAACTCAATTTCAGCTTTTGGACTAGGCCTGCAACTTGGGTTCTTCATGAATTATGTGTCATTTTTTTATTTAGTTAGTGGGAGCAAAAACTTAGGATTGATATGAAATATGTGCCATCTGCACTTTCTAAATAAATAAAAAAAATTGCACATAATTCATGAAGAACCCAAGTTGCATATTATATATTTAATTATTTATTGGTATAATATGTATATATATTTAAAATATATATAATTGAGTAATTCTTATTATTATTGTATAAATATATTATATTTAATTAATGATATAATTAATTATTTGTTTATATATTCAATTATTTTAATATATATTAATATTATATATAATAATATGTATTTATTTGAAATATTAATATTATATAATTGTTTAGGGTTCATGGTTCTAGGGTTCAGGGTTTAGGTTATTTTTAGGGTTTACGGTTTTTAGGGTTTACCTAGATTATATATTTAATTATTTATTGGTAATATATATATATATATATATATATATTTAAAATATATATAATTGAGTAATTTTTATTATTATTGTATAAATATAATATATTTAATTATTCATATATATTTATATTTATTTATTTATATATTAAATTATTTAAATATATATTAATATGATATATATTTAATTATTTTATAAATATATATTAATATGTATATATTTGAAATATTAATATTATATAATTATTTAGGGTTAGGGTTCTATGATCAAGGTTTAAGGTTTTTTAGGGTTTAGCTAGATTATATATTTTATGTTTAGGGTTTTTAGGATTTATGGTTCTAGGGTTTAGCTAGATTATATATTTAATTATTTATTGGTATAATATGTATATTTAAAATATATATATAAGTGAGTAATTATTATTATTATTGTATAAATATAATATATTTAATTATTCATATGTAGTTATATTTAATTATTGATATAATTATTTATTTATTTGTATATTCAATTATTTAAAAAATAGTAATATGATATATATTTAATTATTTTATAAATATATATTAATATGTATTTATGTGAAATATTAATATTATATAATTGTTTAGGGTTTATGATTCTAGGGTTTAAGGTTTTTAGGGTTTAGGGTTTAGGGTTTAGCTAGATTATTTATTGGTATAATATATATATTTAATATATATATATATATATATATATATATATATATTTAAAATATATATAATTGCGTAATTTTTATTATTATTGTATAAATATAATATATTTAATTATTCATATATAGCTATATTTAATTATTTATATAATTAATTATTTATTAATATATTCAATAATTTTAATATATATTAATATGATTTATATTTAATTGTTTTATAAATATATATTAATAGGTATTTATTTAAAATATTAATATTATATAATTGTTTAGGGTTTATGGTTCTAGGGTTAAGGTTTTTTAGGGTTTAGGGTTTTTTAGTGTTAGCTAGATTATATATTTTATGTTTAGGGTTTTTAGGATTTATGGTTCTAGGGTTTAGCTAGATTATATATTTAATTATTTGTTGGTATAATATGTATATTTAAAATATATATAATTGAATAATTATTATTATTATTGTATAAATATAATATATTTAATTATTCATATATAGTTATATTTAATTATTGATATAATTATTTATTTATTTATATATTTAATTATTTAAAAAAATAGTAATATGATATATATTTAATTATTTTATAAATATATATTAATATGTATTTATGTGAATAATTAATATTATATAATTGTTTAGGGTTTATGATTCTAGGGTTTAAGGTTTTTAGGGTTTAGGGTTCTAGGGTTTAGGGTTTAGCTAGATTATATATTTAATTATTTATTGGTATAATATATATATATATATATATATAATTAAAATATATATAATTGAGTAATTTTTATTATCATTGTATAAATATAATATATTTAATTATATATATAGATATATTTAATTATTTATATAATTATTTAATTTATTTATATATTCAATTATTTTAATATATATTAATGTGATATATATTTAATTATTTTATAAATATATATTTATATGTATATATTTGAAATATTAATATTATATAATTATTTAGGGTTCAAGGTTCAGGATTCAGGGTTCAGGATTTTTTAGGATTTAGGGTTTAGTTAGTTTATATATTTAATTATTTATTGGTATAATATATATATATATATATATATATATATAGAGAGAGAGAGAGAGAGAGAGTTAGGATCAGGTCCGGGAGTCCGGACCTGATAAAATGCGTACCCAAAAATTATTTTTTTTTGTTTTTTTTTCAAAACAGTTAATAAAAATATATAATAATTTTTGGTATTGAATTTTTTTTTTAAAACAGTGTTTTGGGTGTGATTTGGATACGTATAACAAACAGTGTTGTACAGACTGTACAACACTGTTTGTTATATGTATCCAAATCACACCCAAAACACCGTTTTAAAAAAAATCAATACCAAAAATTATTATATATTTTTTATTAATTGTTTTGAAAAAAAAAACAAAAAAAAAAAAATTTAAGTCCGCATTTTAATCAGGTCCGGGAGTCCGGACCTGATAAATGTTGTGTGTGTGTGTGTGTGTGTGTGTGTGTGTGTATATATATGTCTAGTTCTGTGATAGATGAACTGGGGGTTGCCTATTGGATTTTTGCCTGATGTTTTCCTCCATTGTGTTTGCAATTAGCTTTACTTTGGAGATTCCCATTCTATGTTATTGATAATGTGTGTATTTTTTGTTTATTTGTATTTTTTCCTACTTTTGAAATGACTTTTGCGTTATGACTTTTCTTTTGAAAAGTGGAATCTATATCTATATTTATACATTTATTTAAAACTTGAATGTTTAATAAATAGGATTCATACAAATCTTCATCATTGAACTCACATTTGAACCATCTCACATAACAAGGTTTAATCTTGTGCATGATTATCATTTAGTGTTTGTTGATGCTCAATCATGACATCCTTAATATGCCGTTATTTGATCTCAAAAGTCAAATTATATTTTTAATTTTAGAACGAAGGAAGTACTTACTAACAAGTTATGGTCGATAATTGAGTCAATATATGTGTAAATAACAATATGAGGATGCCATAAATACCTTAAACTAGGCACTACTATTGTTTTCTGGTTTACATGTTTTTGGGGAATGAGATCCTCTCCATTTCACCAATTATCCACTTATAATGATTTTGTTAGTAATGATCAAAATATGTTAATAGATAGTTAATGATATTAAGATCAATCCTAAAAAAAAGGTATTCCGGTATTTTTTTCACCGTTAAAAGTCTAAAAGAATTTTCACCGTTAAAATTCAACGGTGAAAAATCTTTTACACTTTTAACGGTGAAAAAGTGTCGAATTACCTTTTTTTTAATTGATCTTAATATCATTAACTATCTATTAACATATTTGAATCATTACTAACCAAATCATTATGATCCCATAATTGATGAAATGGAGTGAAATGGAGACTCTCTATTTCATTTGAAATGGAGAGAATCCTTGTCCTGTTTTTGGTGGTCGGTGTTGGAATTCATGTTGCTTCTGCTACCAATACCAAGAATTTTTAACCCCACAAAATCGTCAATTGAATGTACGTAATTACATGTTAATTAATTTCTATATTATATATACATACATATAGACAGATTATATATGTGTGTGTGTGTAACGTAGCTTAATTAAGACTAAAGATATTTGCTTATGTCGTTATAAATGTTAATACATACATTGTTAATTACAAATTAAATAAGCATAATTAAGTTACTGCTTGACCCTATATATGCAATGATATTATTACTTGTAAATTAATTGTTTTACAATAGCTTTCTATTGAATGTTGTAAAACTATTAATTTACAAGTAATAATAGAAACCTATCAACTTTTGTAGTCTAAGAAAAAGTTGTTAGTGATTTTTTTTAATTATGATTGACTTCAGAAAAAGAAAGGATTTAAACATTAGTACCAAACTACTCCCTTCGTCTCAAAATAGCTGTCCGATTTATCCGATAATAATGCCTATATTTTAAAGAGGATAAAGTATTAAGAGAAATTAAAAATCAAAGTTTATTATTTTGTAACTTAAAAAAGAATGTGTGTCAAAAATTAATGTGTGGATTAGATATGTGAGTAAGAACTAGACAAACCTTATTTTTATTTAATTTTGATGTACTATAGACAAATATGACAGGCGTTTGTCATCACTCAAATATTAATTTTAGTTGAAATTTATCACATCACATCATATCCACAGCAAAACAAAATTTTATACTCTCCACAAAGTATTCCTCTTGCCTTTTGTGCAAAACATTTTATTTTAATTGGAAAATTTATTTCTTTTTTGTTAATGTTTAAAAAAGATGATGTTACATCTATCGTTTGATAATTTTTCATTGATAGAGCGGTAGTCAAAGTATTAGTGTAAAATTACTTAAATATTTAAATATTTTCTTGAACGATCAGTCGGTCTCTTTAGACTTTAAGTATCAAAAAATGCATAAAGAAAATTATATATAAAAAAAATTATTTGTAAAAAAATAAAGTATTCCATAAAAATGTTATATTCTTATTAGTTATAATATAAAAAATTAAAATAACATAATATGATCAAGTATACCAACATAATTTTACTACTATGTTATTATTATTAAATGAAACACTAATTGTCTTTAAAGATTAACATGCATGAAAAAAATATATATCATTTGAATTTATAAGTAGTATTCTTGTTGTATTATAATTATTTATAACAAAGGAATTAATACTCTTATTTTATTTGTAAAATTTGTGTATTTGTGCGATAGAAGGAGTCATCCATGGAAGAAAATAATGTACGAGCAAAATAGCTTTCCTCACAGATGCATCAGCAGAAGCCATCGTGAGATTCTTGTTATGTTTTAAAGTTTCAAGATTAAAAGTATATTGATTTGTGCAGTGGTTCAATGAATATGCAAGTGCATTTTGACTTCTTTTCAATTAATTTGAAATATCTATGAGAGTACGTAATCTACTCTCTCACCACGTGGGAACTCACCACCTGACAATTATCACTACTAGACATACTCCTAATCCTATATAGGCCAGCAGCTATATCTGTTCATAGCAGTCAAAATTTTAAAAATGGAGAGTTGGAGTACCAGAGTAAAACGTGTACTCCTCCGCTTCTAAAATTATATGCACATTTTTCTAAATTTGAGATATGTTCTGTATTTTTATAATCATCTCATCAATAATATATTATTAATTAATAACAGCAGATGTATACTTCGAAATAAATTAATTTATATCAGGTATAATTTTGATTTGGAGAGTATTTTAAATTAAAGATATAGGAGTTTTTTTTTAGTCCTTTTAAGAATAAGAAATGTAGTTTTCTTTAACTGATATATGGAAAAGAATTAATTTATGTATACATTTAATGTCACATTAAAAAAATACAAAAAAGAAAATTAAAAAAGAAAAAAAAATATTGTTAAGAGAAAAGAAAAATAATTTTATGACTATTTTAATTTAAATATATTTATATACACCTTAAATTGATACTCATAAAAAAAAGGGTCGACAGGCAGACAGGCGCGACTAAACAGCGCCTGTTTTATAACAAAGGAATTAATACTCTTGTTTTATTTGTAAAATTTGTGTATTTGAGCGATAGGAGTCAAGAATTGGCTGGCTGGCTGGCACTGGCCACACTTCCCCATGCTCTGCTCTTCTTCACCAGTACTAGTAGCATCACTTCTCATACGTGCATGTCTTAACTCTTAATTAGATGTAACACATTCTTTGACGTCAACTGTGCGACGATTCTCCACTTTTTGGCGGATAAAAGCATCCATGTTAATAAATATTAGTCACCCAAAAATATACTACAGTTCTTCATTTCTCGCTTTCTTTTTACCTCTGTAAAATTAGAAGTGAATTTATAAATGGAGTTTGGACCCATGGCAAAGATAATATGTCTTAACCAGATAAGGAGATAAGCAGATAAGGAGAGAAATATAAGTTCTTTCCTCCCTCGTGTACTTTATTTTTCTTTTCAAACACTTCTTCCTCTTTCAGTTTTCAACCATCACCTGATTTGGTTTCACGATTCATCTGCTTTAGCTGCTTTGTTCGAAGATACAGATTTCATATTAATTTTCATATTGTATGGTATAGTTTTTGTTTTGGATTGAAACTCAATTTCAGCTTTTGGACTAGGCCTGCAACTTGGGTTCTTCATGAATTATGTGTCATTTTTTTATTTAGTTAGTGGGAGCAAAAACTTAGGATTGATATGAAATATGTGCCATCTGCACTTTCTAAATAAATAAAAAAAATTGCACATAATTCATGAAGAACCCAAGTTGCATATTATATATTTAATTATTTATTGGTATAATATGTATATATATTTAAAATATATATAATTGAGTAATTTTTATTATTATTGTATAAATATAATATATTTAATTAATGATATATCTATTTATTTATATATTCAATTATTTTAATATATATTAATAAGATATATATTTAATTATTAGATAAATATATATTAATATGTATTTATTTGAAATATTAATATTATATAATTGTTTAGGGTTTATGGTTCTAGGGTTCAAGGTTCAGGTTTTTTAGGGTTTAGGGTTTTTAGGGTTTAGCTAGATTATATATTTAATTATTTATTGGTAATATATATATATATATATATTTAAAATATATATAATTGAGTTGTTTTTATTATTATTGTATAAATATAATATATTTAATTATTCATATATATTTATATTTATTTATTTATATATTAAATTATTTAAATATATATTAATATGATATATATTTAATTATTTTATAAATATATATTAATATGTATATATTTGAAATATTAATATTATATAATTATTTAGGGTTAGGGTTCTATGATCAAGGTTTAAGGTTTTTTAGAGTTTAGCTAGATTATATATTTTATGTTTAGGGTTTTTAGGATTTATGGTTCTAGGGTTTAGCTAGATTATATATTTAATTATTTATTGGTATAATATGTATATTTAAAATATATATATAAGTGAGTAATTATTATTATTATTGTATAAATATAATATATTTAATTATTCATATGTAGTTATATTTAATTATTGATATAATTATTTATTTATTTATATATTCAATTATTTAAAAAATAGTAATATGATATATATTTAATTATTTTATAAATATATATTAATATGTATTTATGTGAATAATTAATATTATATAATTGTTTAGGGTTTATGATTCTAGGGTTTAAGGTTTTTAGGGTTTTTAGGGTTTATGGTTCTAGGGTTTAGCTAGATTATTTATTGGTATAATATATATATTTAATATATATATATATATATATTTAAAATATATATAATTGCGTAATTTTTATTATTATTGTATAAATATAATATATTTAATTATTCATATATAGCTATATTTAATTATTTATATAATTAATTATTTATTAATATATTCAATAATTTTAATATATATTAATATGATTTATATTTAATTGTTTTATAAATATATATTAATAGGTATTTATTTAAAATATTAATATTATATAATTGTTTAGGGTTTAGGGTTCTAGGGTTCAAGGTTTTTTAGGGTTTAGGGTTTTTTAGTGTTAGCTAGATTATATATTTTATGTTTAGGGTTTTTAGGATTTATGGTTCTAGGGTTTAGGGTTTAGGGTTTAGGGTTTAGGGTTTAGGGTTTAGGGTTTAGGGTTTAGGGTTTAGGGTTTAGGGTTTAGGGTTTAGATTATATATTTAATTATTTGTTGGTATAATATGTATATTTAAAATATATATAATTGAGTAATTATTATTATTATTGTATAAATATAATATATTTAATTATTCATATATAGTTATATTTAATTATTGATATAATTATTTATTTATTTATATATTTAATTATTTAAAAAAATAGTAATATGATATATATTTAATTATTTTATAAATATATATTAATATGTATTTATGTGAATAATTAATATTATATAATTGTTTAGGGTTTATGATTCTAGGGTTTAAGGTTTTTAGGGTTTTTAGGGTTTATGGTTCTAGGGTTTAGCTAGATTATTTATTGGTATAATATATATATATATATATATAATATATATAATTGCGTAATTTTTATTATTATTGTATAAATATAATATATTTAATTATTCATATATAGTTATATTTAATTATTAATATAATTAATTATTTATTAATATATTCAATTATTTTAATATATATTAATATGATATATATTTAATTGTTTTATAAATATATATTAATAGGTATTTATTTAAAATATTAATATTATATAATTGTTTAGGGTTTATGGTTCTAGGGTTCAAGGTTTTTTAGGGTTTAGGGTTTTTTAAGGTTAGCTAGATTATATATTTTATGTTTAGGGTTTTTAGGATTTATGGGTCTAGGGTTTAGCTAGATTATATATTTAATTATTTATTGGTATAATATGTATATTTAAAATATATATATTATTATTATTATTGTATAAATATAATATATTTAATTATTCATATATAGTTATATTTAATTATTGATATAATTATTTATTTATTTATATATTCAATTATTTAAAAAAATAGTAATATGATATATATTTAATTATTTTATAAATATATATTAATATGTATTTATGTGAAATATTAATATTATATAATTGTTTAGGGTTTATGATTCTAGGGTTTAAGGTTTTTAGGGTTTTTAGGGTTTATGGTTCTAGGATTTAGCTAGATTATTTATTGGTATAATATATATTTATTTAAAATATATATAATTGCATAATTTTTATTATTATTGTATAAATATAATATATTTAATTATTCATATATAGTTATATTTAATTATTTATATAATTAATTATTTATTGATATATTCAATTATTTTAATATATATTAATATGATATATATTTCATTGTTTTATAAATATATATTAATATGTATTTATTTAAAATATTAATATTATATAATTGTTTAGGGTTTATGGTTCTAGGGTTCAAGGTTTTTTAGGGTTTAGGGTTTTTTAGGGTTAGCTAGATTATATATTTAATTATTTATTGGTATAATATGTATATATATTTAAAATATATATAATTGAGTAATTTTTATTATTATTGCATAAATATAATATATTTAATTAATGATGTAATTATTTATTTATTTTATATATTCAATTATTTTAATATATATTAATATGATATATATTTTGTTATTTGATAAATATATATTAATATGTATTTATTTGAAATATTAATATTATATAATTGTTTAGGGTTTATGGTTCTAGTGTTCAGGTTTTTTTAGGGTTTATGGTTTTCTTAGGGTTTAGCTAGATTATATATTTAATTATTTATTAGTATAATATATATATATATATTTAAAATATATATAATTGAGTAATTTTTTTTATTTTATAAATATAATATATTTAATTATTCATATATAGTTATATTTAATTATTTATATAATTAATTATTTATTTATATATTCGATTATTTTAATATATATTAATATGATATATATTTAATTATTTTATAAATATATATTAATATGTCGATCACACATACGATCCACAAATCTTTGCTTTCAAGAGTCGACTTTGATACCATATGAAATAACATAGGTCAAATCCTGAGTTTGGAACAAATCTTGGGTCAAATTCCAAGTCCAAATTGAGTCAAACTCATCTAAATAAGGCCTTAAATCTCTAGTCCAATAGTATCTTCCTAGGTTACCTTACCCAAAAGGTCATGACCGTAGATACTATTATTAGTAACTTAATTCCTTATATATAGACAAATTTTTCCTATATCTTTCGATATGAGACTGAGGTGTTTATATTTAAGGGCAGAGAAACCTACCTACCAACATGAACAACAATAATGATGTATTCCTATGAAAGTTTTTGGTGTAAGAAAAGCAAAAAAAGATTTTTGTAATGGTGGATATGCATTTGACAGAACCCGACAACAATATGACTATAATATTTCCCCACCTCAATCGTTTGTTGTTATCTAATTTAGGTATTGACAATTTACGTGCAAGTATACACGATCAACAAGTAATATAGTGAAAGTAGAATGTCGATCACATGAGGAATATGCTAATAATATTAACCAACTACTAACTTTATATCAACTTGATTTTATTTAAAAAATTGAAAATTAAATTTATGAAATATTAATTTAAATTAAACTAATTTACTAACAAAGATTAACACCAGATTAAAATACTAAGATTACAACTTTCCCTTCACTCTCTTTTCAATTAATTAATCATACTGAATCGTTAACAACCCTAATTATTTAACAACCCTCTTCCGATGGTTTGATAAAAATATCTCTTATAATTAAATCACTATATTCTTATGTGAAATAATTAACAACAAATTCATTAAGCATCAAATTCTCATAAAAGTTACATGTGGCATATAAGTATATTCTTATCCTATACACAAATCATGATATTCACTCCCAAGAATAATCAAGATCACATGTTATCATATTTAGATCTAACTCTAAAATTCATCTTCTAATTTCATCTGGGTTATATTAGATAATTGTTGATCAGACAATTATAAATTAAGCACAAAATATGATAAACGATTCTAACATAATCAATAATCAAAAATAGAGCAAATCAATTTAAACTACACATCGGGTTAAATTTTAAATAACAATTAGTTCATTATAAAGTCTGAAAACACCATCAAATAATTAAACAGCATCTTAGATTACAAATAATAAAGAAATAAAACGGTGTCACCACATCTTCAAATCTCCAACTCATCCTTCTCCTTTGATCCTCTTCCTTGCTCCTTAAAAATCAGATAAAATTAAGCCTTCAATGGTGTGTATCTGTACCTTATATATTATGTATCTCCCTTTTATCAATTTCAGAACATATATTTATAAGCACTCCTGCAACTAATAGAAATAAAGTCCAATTTGACTTTAACTTAGCAAGCATGTAAGACCCCGACTTTATGAAATAAAAGTTTATTATTTTTTTATGATTATTATTCTAAACAGTAAAGTGCTTAAATGTTATAATATTATAGTTAAGGGTGTTTCATGCAATTATCAAATAAACAGTATGTCGAGGAATATTGCTTTTGTCGAAAAATATTCTTTTTGTCGGGAAATATTATATTCGGTAACGTATGACGACGCCGAAATAACAAAACATTGGTGGGCCCCGCAACGACTAAACTGTCGGATACGAAAAACGACAATATTAATATTTTTATACAACTTGTCAACTGTACTATCACTTGCAACTGTTGAAATACGCGATAATAAAAAGAATAGTAACACTCGTTATTACATAGTAACACGCGTTATTCCACGGTAAAACGTGTTATTCCACAATAGCACAGGATGTTGCATAGTATTTTATATTATTAATTCAATAATTGATAAAATAGCAATTACACAGTATTTTGATTCAATAATTGTTACAGTAACATCTGCATAATATTTTATATTATTTATCACGACACTGCAACTCATATTATTTGATATGATATTTTAGCATTATTGACAATGTCTAAAAATTTTGTCAAGGAAATGGGTTATTTAATTGCGTGTCGTTTCTATGGAAAGCCCCCTCTTTCCTGAGAGTGATCTGATTGTCAATATTGTGAGTTTATAATATTAATGGTGAATAATTATTGAAAAAATAAAAGTTTGTTGATTAAAGATAAGTGATGTGTGGTAATTATTTGTTCAATTTTCGAGGTTTGTCATGAAGCGTTTGTTGTAAATTTAGCTTATTTCTTTTTAGGGGACCCACAACTTTATTTAAAAACTTGGTTGGGGCCCATAATTGTTCTCCACATATTAGCCCTCAATTTTGATGATTGATATTGTTTTTGGCATCCATAGTCACGGGTGATTACCCCATTAGTAATCATAATACTTATATTATATTTTATTAAAACTTTGCATCTATAATGATCATATACTTATATTATATTATTATTCTTAAAAATCAGATGAAAATAGTGAATCCTTCAATTGTTCATCCATGATTATTTTCTTAAATGGTGTCATGTCATTCTCTTATAAATAGGTTGCTTAGTTAAGAAATAAAAATCATACCAGAATCAGAAAATTCTTCTTCTATAATTTCGAGTGTATTTATTTTGAGTGTAAGGATACTTTGAGTGTAACCTATAGTGCCAAATTTTTTCAAACTAATATCCTTTATACTAGCTAGATCTAGTCTTCTACTAAAGTAAAGGGGTATCATTTCTTTTATACTAGTATGTAATATCATTTGCTATCATATCCGTAAGTGATATTATTTTACTTCATACTCGTATGAGATATCATTTTTTTGTACTCGTCAAGAGATATCGTTTTCTTTAATATTTCTTTATTTATGGTAATAAATTATTGTTTGTTTCCATAACCTTATTATTAAATAGTGAAAATCCCTAAAATTAGTAAAATATCCTTAATAGTTTGCGCTTCAGCTAATATCATTTCACTTGAATATTCTGCTTACATGAACTTTCTTATTGATTTTTTATCTATTTATGCCGAAATACTATTCATAACGGAGTACTATTCACGCAGGGGTACTATTCATGCCGAAGTACTATTCACGATAGAGTTTAGTTTTTTTTTTTATTTATCTTTGAAATATGAATCTTGGATATCATTCTTGAATTTTGTAAGACCCCGACTTTATGAAATAAAAGTTTATTATTTTTCTTTATGATTATTATTCTAAACAGTAAAGTGCTTAAATGTTATAATGTTATAGTTAAGAGTGTTCATGCAATTATCAGATAAACAGTATGTCGAGAAATATTCCTTTTGTTGGGGAATATTCTTTCTGTCGGAGAATATTATATTCGGTAACATACGACCGCGCTTTGAATAAATTATTTTCACCTGCGGTTGAAGTGGAAGTTTCTGTTTTCTAATCTTTTGCTTTTGAAGTGGTTGATCTTGTGAGTTGGTTTCATATAGATTTTCTCACGAAATGCTGAAAACACATTAAATAGATTATATTATTATTATTATTTTATTTTTTTTGCAATATTGCTCAAAATATTTTGAATGTAGACTTATATAAACTTAACATATGAATGTCCATGTCCTGTACATCCTGAAATGAGAACAAATAAAATTGGATAGAGGGAGTAATACATTTTATAAACTTGTTTGTATGCCAATGATATTGTACTAATTGCATGAATTTACTTACCATGATAAAGTCTCCAACTGACTTGTGCTTTGCATTCTGTTAGGGCCTTTCCGCAATAGTAGTTGAAGCATATAATGTTCTTCCCAATTTGGTAAGCTTTTTGCTATTGAACTCTGTTTTCACCCTTTTCTCCATTTCTCTAGATAGTTGATCATGAAAGTTTCATAAGTGACATGCTGAGGATATGTACCTCCTCCATTTGTTTCATAATAATCTTAACGAATTTTTAATTAGGAAAAAATATTTTGTTTGTGAATATCTATAGTTTAGAGGAAATAACAACATATAGATATGTTTGTAACTACTTCCAATTGGGGAGATCGAAATAGACCGTTGGGTTGGTACAACCACGAAAGACATGGAAGTGTTCGGGCATTTCTTGGTCTAGGTAAAGCTTGGGCGGATATGCAACTACTTATAAACAAACAAATGATTTTTGTGACTTCACACTTGCAGGAAAGAAAAAAAATGGATTCTATGTTAAATTAGTTTTATTAACCCCAAGGGTGGGAGAAATGGCAGAGGCCTTGAGGAACAACTTCAAGGTCGTTTGTTCCAATCTCCAAACTTGGGGCCAAAATTACTTACAGAAATAAAAATAGGTTAAATTATGAAATGAAGAGGTCGTAAATGCATTAGTTGACCTTTTTTTATTGATACCATCAGCTTTAGTTGAGCACTTTTATAGATACTATCAGTTGTATTCCATAGCATTTTGAGTTTTTCCGTTTTAGTAGCCTTTCAGATGTGGCTCAGATGTGAGGGGGGCTTGTTGAGAATGTAAAAAGTACTTGTTACATGTTTGTCAGCTAAAACTGTTAGATAGTTAAGTGCAAAACTCTAAATTTTCAGTTGGACAAATAGTTTTTATCTACATTTGATGATGACTCATGCATCCTGTTTTAAAATTCCAGTCTAAAGGCCAAATGTCAGTTGGATTCTTTGAGAATTTGTTTTGGAACTTATTTTATACTCTCTGAGTCTTTTCTCTAATTTGATGTTTTTAATATGCGTGAAAAATGTACTTCCCATGCTTTGGGGATGGCGGTAGTATCTGTTAATTGAAGGTTTGCCAGTATACATTTTCTTCTAATTTTCTGTTTTTAGAATTTTTGTTCCTTTCGAAAAAATTTAATTTCTTATAGTTTGATCTCATCTCTACGGGGAAATTCTAAATTTTGTTGTAGTATATATCTTATTTTCCTTTTCATCTTTTTGCTTTGTTTCATAACATTCAACTTTTGGTATGGTGGTTGAAATGACACTGGTTACCTATGACATAAGTTTGTGGTGATCAGGATTTGCTTATTCCTTTCCTCATGGAAAGTGGGATGAAATTTTCTTCAACAATTTTGTCAATGGTTCCAGGCATACCCATCAAGCCAATGCTTGCAAAGTGTATATATATATATATGATTTACTAGTGCTGATTCAACTACTACCATTTTTTAGAGGATACAGTTCCTGCTATATCTAATTTTTTGCTCTGTTTGTTCTGTTACAGAATTACTAATGGGGTTTCTCAAGTGTTAAAGCTCTTTCAGGATAAAGCTTTTACATGCGAATATAAGTAAGCGCATCTCTTGATTTCCCCTTTCTGGGTGCATGCTTGTCTAATTTCTAACTTATAATATCAATGCAATGTCTTCCACTGATGCAACATATTATTCATGTATTAAAGTTGAACTTTGTGTTTTTGTCTGTCAAGAGTACAAAATAAGATTTACAAGAACCAGTTTGAAGGTCATGTTATATATATGGATCTATAAATAGAGTTAAAAAAGAAGAAGCTAGAATCTCTTAGGTTAGGTAAGTTGGGAATGAAATTACTTATCTAAATATAAAAATAAAAATTTATGCTAGTTAGGAATTAGGGCTCATAATGCGGTTTTTTTGGTCTTTCTGTGTGGATTGTGTGCTTTATGAGGTAAAGGGAGGGTTTATGTGACGACCAAACACCACACCAAGCAATGAAATCTAAACCAGAAATAGAAGAACTCAGAGTTAATTATGGTTCAGCTTTTGCCCTATGCCGCTTGCGAAGAAGAATAACAATCTACAACTGAAAGAAGAGTATAAAAATGTGAAAAACTCTCTCAGAAACCCTAGACCTTAACTACACATAACTCTCTCTTTCTCTCTCTCTTTTAAGGACTGACTTACTTTGACCAAGAAGAAGTAAACACATATATTTATGTAAAGGGAAAGTCAAATCCATAATGGAATAGAAAATCAGTGTCAAAACCAAATGAAATCCAAATTGAAAATGAATATGAGTCATGGATTTCGTGGTACACTCGACAACTTTGGTCATGGTTCTTATAGTTGATGGGGATGAATGCATATGTTTCTCTAATTTAAGGGTCTTCATAGAGAGTGCATGATAAATTTTGCTTTCAATATCTTGTTTCTAGAAGCCAAGGTAAGTAATGGTCGGAGTATGTTTAGTGCTTGTTTTGGTCATACTCTTCATTATTTTCTAAACCAACTCAGCCTCAACTAAGAGGGTATTTGGGATCCCTTATAATCAGCCAAACCCGCTTATAATAAGTTTTAAGAAGCAGAAAGTATTTCGTAACCTGATTTTAAAAGTGTTTATAATCAATTTTTAAAAAATAATTAGAAGCTCCAATTAAATCTAATAATTAGGTTTGACCAAGTACATTACTAATCTATCCCTATTTATTTTAGTCATTCCACACATTACCTATCTTTAGTTCTCCAAACCTTCCTTTCGAGTAATTTACACTTGAAATAAATGATAATCAATTATGTTTATACCAAACACTTTTTACTTTTTACAGTATAAGTAGTTTTTCTTTAACAAACACAATCTACTTTTTTAAAACTAATTCTAAGCAGAAGCAATACTCAGAATCAATAATCACATGTTTTAATCGATCCCAAACATACTTTAAGCGAATAATGCTAGAGCTCGACTTACATTAAAAAAAATAATCTTTGAGATACATTGAATTGAAGCTTGAACACCTAAAAGTTTGGGCGCCAAAAATGTTGTTTGATTCCTGACTATGACGTGTTAATTTTTCTTAAATATTGAACTGAATCATCATACACTTCACTTGTTTCCTTTTCTTCCCCTTCATTATATCATCCTTCTTTTCTAATACTTATTTTATCTAAAAGAAATATGAGCGACTGTTTATTATAAGAAAAAACAGAGAAATAAAAAATAATTTTTTTTTCCATGTTCTATTATTTTGTAGTACATTGTATAACCCTACTTCTGGCTCCTGATCAAGTGTGATTGATTTAGCAGGATATGTGCATGACTTCTTGGAGGTTCAATAGATCTATTTTAACCTAAGGTCACTGGGTTACTTGATATTTACCATTGATCGCATACCATGGTTCTGATATTTGATCTTATATCATTGTCTTCTGGTTTTTAGATAGTTGCAATAGATAGGAAACATGGATGCAAGCTTATGTCATTCCAAGAACTATCTTCTCAGGAGAGAGGGGGCAAAGATTCCTTGATTGCACTGGATAACATAAAGGTTTGATGTCTCATTTAGCTTTTGGATATCAAGTTTATCACCGTGTCTTGTAAATTTTCTTTGTTTGTTACTCTTCCTCTACAAAGTTCAGGTATCTCTCATATTCTTTGAGTCATACTTGTCGCAACCCATAAGCTCTATTTCGTCCTTCCTACTCGAGCCTGGCTATTTTATCTACAAATATTGGCCGACTGATCTCAATCAGATTTCCTAGATTTATACGCTCCCTATCAGATAGAAAGGCAGAGGAGTGTAGCACCGCCACGGATATAGCTGAAATGTTTAATTCTCAGACTGATGTGAGCATTACAGAATGAATGTAGGTTTGTGATTTTGTATATAAATACTTTTTCTTTGCTTCCTTTTGTTGATAAAGTTGTATCCGCCTGTGTTTTGGAAAAAACAATTTCCAGGTTGCTTTCTTCAATGTGTATATATAATATATGCCCATCTAGAGGCTTAAAGAGTCACTCGGGCATAGCCTGGTTAAGATGGCACCCTAACATTAGCATGCTGGTAACTCAGTGGTTTAGACAGGATAAATTCAAGTCAAACTTACATGTTGGTCGATTCTGATGCTATGTTTGAGAACCGGTAAACTTAATTCGATGCTTTGGAATTGGAATATGAAGTATATACGCAATTTTGGCACTCAATTCCAATTACAAGGTTTTGAATCGAGTTGCCAACCATAACCTGGAAGGTTGGTGCAACCATTTTTTTTCTAATTTTTGTTTTGAAGTCGTGGAATGAAAATCATCAGATATTATTCATCTGCCTGCCCTTCATATTTTCTGCCAATTAAGGTTCATAGTTGGCACTACATTGCATAAATTATTTATATTTATTATATAAGAAATTAAATATCAACATTAAAGTGTAATATAAATACGTAATAAAAGGTTTACTAAGTTTTAGAAAAATTCGAGATTTATATATTTGCTTTTATTTTTTTCTCCGTCTTTTTTAAATTCAAACATAGGCTTAAGATCCTTCTCCTTTATCTCACTTCTTTCGGTTCTTTGGATTCCAAACACGGCCTTCTTTTTTTTATTGGAGTTGTGGAAACACCATTCTTCTCAATGTCTTTAAAATACATACACTTTAACTCATCAACGCAACAAAAACCCTCAACATAGTTTAGCTATTTGGATAGGGTGAAGTTAGACATTTTCTCTATGAGTCCAGATCACAAGCATATCCGTTAAAATGACATACCCAGTTAAAGTAACATACCTATTTAACAGTTCTCCTATTTCTCCCCGAACCAAAACTAACCTAGCTCGAAACTAACAGAGAACGAGAATTGTCCAAGAATAGCATCAATCACAGGCTTCACAACCAAATTTCTAGATTACCTCCAAAATTCCCAAGCTTTCTCAAAATAGGCCAAACGCCAATTGGATTGGCGTCAGTGTTTGATAATCAAATCCAATGTCAATTCATGTGGCGTTGGAGTGTTAAAAATTATTAGATTAACTTAACCAATTTATTTTTTAAATAAATAATTTTTTTTTAAAAAAGTAATTTATGTTTGGAAAAGGGAAAAAATTGATCCAACTCCAAACGCACTGATCCAACGCCAAACGCCAATTGAATTGGCGTTGGTTGGAATCAAATAAGGAAAGATGTCACAGGTGGGAAAGAGAATGTCAGGTTTTTTTTTATTAAGCAAATTTGAAAAAGAAGGAAAGAAGATGTCAGGGGAGGGAGAGAGAATGTGAGGAACTTTTTTTCAACGCACTTCAAGTGGGGTTTGAACCAATTTTTTTTAAAAAGCAAATTGGCAAGGAACTATAGAAGTTTTGTTATGAACATCATTTGAAGTGGCGTTTGAATCTATTTTTTTATATATAAAACAATTTATTTTCAACGCATTTTTTATATAAAGCTGTGGAATTTTTTTTTGAACGCCAATTGAAGTGGCGTTTCAACCTAATTTTTATTTTATTTTTATAAAACAACCTTGACTTGTTTGGAGTAATGACTTTCTCAGTTGAAGTATAGCAACAAGTATTTTATATTTTAGGTGATGTCATGTCGGGAATGTTGAATGATCTTTTTAAACTTGGAACCATGTTTTAGCTACAACCTATCAACAGCTGTAGAATGTGCTGTGGTACCGATGATTTTGGGACTAGTAATATTGAAGAAGATTAATTTATCGTTACCCTTAGGCGTTAACTCAGAAATAAAATGATAATTAATTCGTCATTTGATTATTATTAAAAAAAATTGTTCAAAAGTTGATGAAAAATAGTTCATAACGGGTATGGTTGTGATCTGGACTCACATGTAATTTATGTGTCATTTCTTTATTTAATTAGTGGAAGCAAAAACTTAAGATTGAATTTAGTTTATTTATTGTACTCTCGAATTATATGACATTTCTTTATTAAGTGGAAGTAAAAACTTGGACATGTTTGTGTGTTGCTTGTTTTGATTTAGGATAACTTTTCATCTCGGGAGTCATAAACTTTGTTCTTTTTGGATTTTTATTGTAGCTATATGCTCTTTTAGCTGAATATGATATTTTCTTTTTATATGAGCTCATTTGCTGTAATTTGTGAGTTTTTATTAGGAGGTTCAGGTCTTTCAACTAGGAAAAGGACATTTCATTATATTTTTAACACGTGTACAATAATTTCCTTTTTAACCAATAGCCCATAACATGTGGGGGCCAATTTGTATTAATTATGTATGACTATTACACGTGCCGAAAATGTAATGGAAGGTCCTAGGAAGACCTGAACCTCCTAATAAAAATTCGTAATTTGTAGCACATTTATACGTAAGTGTGCTTTTACGTTAGTTTTTCCCAGTTTTAATGTTATCTATCAATAAAAATAGATTATTTGATTTTTAAATGATTAAAATAACTAAATATTTAAATAATTGAATATATCTACAAATATATTATTCGATTTTAGCTCATATATATTTAAATAATTGAATATATCAATACAATATGTTAATATATATATATATATATATATAAATAGATATATATATAAAAATAGATAATTACATATTAATATATGTATATATATATAATTATATCTATAATATCAAATCTATATTGGTATAAATATATATATATATATATATGTATGTATATATTTGCACAAATATATATATTTTAAATATATAATATATATCAATAAATAATTAAATATTCAAATATAGTTTCAAGAAATATTTATGAATAACTAATTATAAATATACAAATAATAAATTAAATATAATTATACTACAAATAAATATGATAGACGTTTGTCATCAGTCAAATATCACATTACATCATATCGACAACAAAACAAAATTTCCTACTCTCCGCAAAGTATTCCGCATGCCTTTTGTGTAAAATATTTTATTTTATTTTAATTAGAAAAACTATTCAATTTTCGTTAATGTTTTTAAAAAATGATATTAATTATTTATAACAAAGGAATTTATACTATTGTTTTATTTGTAAAATTTGTGTATTTGTGCTATAGAAGGAGTCATCCACGCAAGAAAATAATGTATGAGCAAATACAACCTCACAAATGCATCAGCAGAAATCATCATGAGATTCTTTTTCTGTTTTAAAATTTCAAGATTAAAAGTACATTGCTTTGTGATGTGGTTCAATGTGCAAGAATTGGCTGGCTGGCTGGCACTGGCCACACTTCCCCATGCTCTGCTCTTCTTCAGTAGAGTACCAGTATCATCACTTCCGATATGTGTCTTAATTATTAAATAAACACAATCAAGACGGCAATAAGTAGGATGAGAGCAACTTTCTTTTGTTAATAGTGATTTTTTTTAAAATATGATTGACTTCGGAAAAAGAAAGAATTTAAACATTAAACACCAAACTACTCCCTCTCAAAATAATTGTCCAATTGTATCTTTTTTTATCTAAATAATTATTTTTAGAATTAATTTTTAAAATAATTATGAATGTAAAAAAATCTGGTATCCGATAGTCATGTCTATATTTTAAAAAGGAGAAAATATTAAGAGTAATTAAAAATCAAAGTATATTATTTTGTAACTTGAAAAAAAATGTGTCAAAAATTAATGGATAGATTAGATATGTGAATAAGAACCAAACAAACCTTATTTTTATTTAATTTTTGATGTAATTTAGCATCACAAAATTGTATAATATACTACAGTACTTTATTTCCCGATTTCTTTTTCTCTTTAATCTGTTAAAAGAAACAGAATCAAGACGGGAAATAAGTAGTAGTAGACTAGTAGTAGGATACTAGGATTAGATTTCTCCCTTCTTTTGACAAAGTGGTGACTAACTTCAAACCCACATCATCATTTCAAAGATCCTTTATATTAAATATATAAGTACAATTTGAAACTGAGAGGATACATATACATATACATATATATATATATATATATATATATATATACACTTTTTACTATTGAACTTAATGCCTGGCTTTGGGGGTTGCGATTGTCAAACAGTGGGACCAAATCCCAAGAGTGTCACATGTGTTTATTTTATTATTTATATATTTTTTAACATATTTTATAAATATTTATTAAAGCATATTCTATTTATTTATTAATTAATATATATACTTATTAAGTGATATATTTATATATATATATAAGTAATTATTATTTAAATATATATTAATATTCTTTTATTTATTAAAAGTATATATATATATGTAGTTATTTATTTATATTGGAGGCATGAGAATTTATAGAGCACGTACGACAACTAAATTATACTCCTCTCCAAAGCTAAGACATCCAACCTCTTAATTATACTGAGTTTAAATAAATAAATATATATATATATATATATATATATATATATATTTGTGCAAATAATGCTAAACTATGAAAACTAACATAAAAGCACACTTACTTATAAAATGTGTTACAAATTTCAGCAAATGACCTCAAACTAAAGAGTTCATATGAATAATATTTTACTCTTATAGTTGGAAAATTTTTAAAATTGAAAACACATTTATCAATTCCCAAAACTTTGACATATGCAAGTTATGAAAACTATCTATAGATTCATCCATGTTTGCAAAGAGAAGAGATCATATACAAGATCATTTACAGCTTCTTTGAACTCCAACTTTAAATTTGTTTTATAGCATACAATATGAAAAATATGCATACAGTAAAAACCCAATAAATTTGATTGTCCTAATCTTAAACTAAATTTCCCAACTTCATGCCAGGTCAAAATAATCTTTAAAACAAAAGAGAACAAAGCAATACCTGCAAAATCATTCAACCCCAAAAATTACTTTTTCTCACACATGCACTGCATATCTGCATTCTTAAGGCTGAAATAGCACAATAAACAACAATGAGCAACTGTACCTTAGCTTCAACATTTGCTAAACTCAGCATTTTACAAACCCACCAAATCTGTCACAAACACCATTTTATTGGGTCTGCTTGTTTATCTGATATTTCAAATTTAAAAAAGTTAAAAAAATTTAAGCCCAAAAAACAAAACCCTAGCTTTTCTACTTTACTCCACACCCCGAATCCAATGTATACCAACCCCATGAATTTTGTTGACCAAACACAAACACAAACACTAAACAAAAATACCCACTTCATAGATCTCCATTTTCACCAAACAAATCCATACTTTCATGCTCTGTAAAAAGGAGCCATCAATGGGTATGAGAGAGAGTGCAGAGAGAGGTTGAGGAAGAGGAGTAAAGTAGTAAAACTGAGGAGTAAAAGTAGAAGACATATATTATCAAAAATGTAAAAAATCAATGGAAAATGAAGTAATTCTGAACCTTGAGATGAAAGTTATTCAAAATCAAAATTCTGTTTCTTTTAACAGATTAAAGAGAAAAAGAAATCGGGAAATAAAGTACTGTAGTATATTATACAATTTTGTGGTGCTAAATTACATCAAAAATTAAATAAAAATAAGGCTTGTCTAGTTCTTATTCACATATCTAATCTACCCATTAATTTTTGACACATTTTTTTTAAAGATACAAAATAATATACTTTGATTTTTAATTACTCTTAATATTTTCTCCTTTTTAAAATATAGACATGACTATCGGATACCAGATTTTTTTACATTCATAATTATTTTAAAAATTAATTCTAAAAATAATTATTTAAATAAAAAAAGATAAAACTGGACATTTAAGAGGGAGTAGTTTGGTGGTAATGTTTAAATGAAATAAGCTAAACTTACAACAAACGCTTCATGACAAACTTCGAAAATTGAACAAATAATTACCACACATCACTTATCTTTAATCAACGAACTTTTATTTTTTCAATAATTATTCACCATTAATATTATAAACTCACAATATTGACAATCAGATCACTCTCAGGAAAGAGGGAGCTTTCCATAGAAACGACACGCAATTAAATAACTCATTTCCTTGATAAAATTTTTAGACATTGTCAATAATGCTAAAATATCATATCAAATAATATGAGTTGCAGTGTCGTGATAAATAATATAAAATATTATGCAGATGTTACTGTAACAATTATTGAATCAAAATACTGTGCAATTGCTACTTTATCAATTATTGAATTAATAATATAAAATACTATGCAACATCCTGTGCTACTGTGGAATAACACGTTTTACTGTGGAATAACGCGTGTTACTGTGTAATAACGCGTGTTACTGTGTAATAACGCGTGTTACTATTCTTTTTATTATCGCGTATTTCAACAGTTGCAAGTGATAGTACAGTTGACAATTTGTATAAAAATATTAATATTGTCGTTTTTCGTATCCGACAGTTTAGTCGTTGCGAGGCCCACCAATGTTTTGTTATTTCGGTGTCGTCATACGTTACCGAATATAATATTTTCCGACAAAAAGAATATTTTCCGACAAAAGCAATATGCCTCGACATACTGTTTATTTGATAATTGCATGAAACACTCTTAACTATAACATTATAACATTTAAGCACTTTACTGTTTAGAATAATAATCATAGAAAAATAATAAACTTTTATTTCATAAAGTCGGGGTCTTACATGCTTGCTAAGTTAAAGTCAAATTGGACTTTATTTCTATTAGTTGCAGGAGTGCTTATAAATATATGTTCTAAAATTGATAAAAGGGAGATACATAATATATAAGGCACAGATACACACCATTGAAGGCTTAATTTTATCTGATTTTTAAGGAGCAAGGAAGAGGATCAAAGGAGATGGATGAGTCGGAGATTTGAAGATGTGGTGACACAGTTTTATTTCTTTATATTTTCTTTATTATTTGTAATCTAAGATGCTGTTTAATTATTTGATGGTGTTTTCAGACTTTATAATGAACTAATTGTTATTTAAGATTTAACCCGATGTGTAGTTTAAATTGATTTGCTCTATTTTTGATTATTGATTATGTTTGAATCGTTTATCATATTTTGTGCTTAATTTATAATTGTCTGATCAACAATTATCTAATATAACCCATATGAAATTGGAAGATGAATTTTAGAGTTAGATCTAAATATGATAACATGTGATCTTGATTATTCTTGGGAGTGAATATCCTGATTTGTGTATAGGATAAGAATATACTTATATGCCACATGTAACTTTTATGAGAATTGATGCTTAATGAATTTGTTGTTAATTATTTCACATAAGAATATAGTGATTTAATTATAAGAGATATTTTTATCAAACCATCGGAAGAGGGTTGTTAAATAATTAGGGTTGTTAACGATTCAGTATGATTAATTAATTGAAAAGAGAGTGAAGGGAAAATTGTAATCTTAGTATTTTAATCTGGTGTTAATCTTTGTTAGTAAATTAGTTTAATTTAAATTAATATTTCATAAATTTAATTTTCAATTTTTTAAATAAAATCAAGTTGATATAAAGTTAGTAGTTGGTTAATATTATTAGCATATTCCTCATGTGATCGACATTCTACTTTCACTATATTACTTGTTGATCGTGTATACTTGCGCGTAAATTGTCAATACCTAAATTAGATAACAACAAACGATTGAGGTGGGGAAATATTATAGTCATATTGTTGTCGGGTTCTGTCAAATGCATATCCACCATTACTAAAATCTTTTTTTGCTTTTCTTACACCAAAAACTTTCATAAGAATACATCATTATTGTTGTTCATGTTGGTAGGTAGGTTTCTCTGCCCTTAAATATAAACACCCCACTCTCATATCGAAAGATATAGGAAAAATTTGTCTATATATAAGGAATTAAGTTACTAATAATAGTATCTACAGTCATGACCTTTTGGGAAAGGTGACCCAGGAAGATACTATTGGATTAGAGATTTAAGGCCTTATTTAGATGAGTTTGATTCAATTTGGACTTGAAATTTGACCCAAGATTGTTCCAAACTCAGGATTTGACCTATGTTGTTTCATATGGTATCAAAGTCGACTCTTGAAAGCAAAGATTTGTGGATCGTATGTGTGATCGACATATTAATATATATTTATAAAATAATTAAATATATATCATATTAATATATATTAAAATAATCGAATATATAAATAAATAAATAATTAAATATAACTATATATAAATAATTAAATATATTATATTTATAAAATAATAAAAAAAATTACTCAATTATATATATATATATATATATATATATATATATATATATATATATATTATACCAATAAATAATTAAATATATAATCTAGCTAAACCCTAAAAAAACTTGAACCCTAGAACAATAAACCCTAAACAATTATATAATATTAATATTTCAAATAAATACATATTAATATATATTTATCAAATAATTAAATATATATCATATTAATACATATTAAAATAATTGAATATATAAATAAATAAATAATTATATCATTAATTAAATATATTATATTTATACAACAATCATAAAAAATACTCAATTATATATATTTTAAATATATATACATAATATACCAATAAATAATTAAATATATAATCTAGCTAACCCTAAAAAACTCTAAACCCTAAAAAACCTTGAACCCTAGAACCATAAACCCTAAAAAATTATATAATATTAATATTTTAAATAAATACATATTTATAAAACAATTAAATATATATCATATTAATATATATTAAAATAATTGAATATATAAATATATAATTAATTATATAAATAATTAAATATAACTATATATGAATAATTAAATATATTATATTTATACAATAATAATAAAAATTACTCAATGATATATATTTTAAATATATATATAGTATACCAATAAATAATCTAGCTAAACCCTAGAACCATAAACCCTAAAAACCCTAAAAACCTTAAACCCTAGAATCATAAACCCTAAACAATTATATAATATTAATATTTCACATAAATACATATTAATATATATTTATAAAATAATTAAATATATATCATATTAATATATTTTTAAATAATTGAATACATAAATGAATAAATAATTATATCATTAATTAAATATAACTATGTATGAATAATTAAATATATTATATTTATACAATAATAATAAAAATTACTCAATTATATATATTTTAAATATACATATTATACCAATAAATAATTAAATATACAATCTAGCTAAACCCTAGAACCATAAATCCTAAAAACCCTAAACATAAAATATATAATCTAGCTAAATCCTAAAAAACCTTAAACCCAGATCATAGAACCCTAACCCTAAACAATTATATAATATTAATATTTCAAATATATACATATTAATATATATTTATAAAATAATTAAATATATATCATATTAATATATATTTAAATAATTGAATATATAAATAAATAAATTATTATATAAATAAATAAATATAAATATATATGAATAATTAAATATATTATATTTATACAATAATAATAAAAACTAGTCAATTATATATATTTTAAATATATATATATATTATACCAATAAATAATTAAATATATAATCTAGCTAAACCCTAAAAACCCTAAACCCTAAAAAAACCTAAACCCTAGAACCATGAACCCTAAACAATTATATAATATTAATATTTCAAATAAATACATATTAATATATATTTATCAAATAATTAAATATATATCTTATTAATATATATTAAAATAATTGAATAAATAAATAAATAATAAATATATCATTAATTAAATATATTATATTTATACAATAATAATAAAAATTACTCAATTATATATATTTTAAATATATATACATATTATACCAATAAATAATTAAATATATAATATGCAACTTGGGTTCTTCATGAATTATGTGCAATTTTTTTATTTATTTAGAAAGTGCAGATGGCACATAGTTCATATCAATCCTAAGTTTTTGCTCCCACTAACTAAATAAAAAAATGACACATAATTCATGAAGAACCCAAGTTGCAGGCATAGTCCAAAAGCTGAAATTGAGTTTCAATCCAAAACAAAAACTATACCATACAATATGAAAATTAATATGAAATCTGTATCTTCGAACAAAGCAGCTAAAGCAGATGAATCGTGAAACCAAATCAGGTGATGGTTGAAAACTGAAAGAGGAAGAAGTGTTTGAAAAGAAAAATAAAGTACACGAGGGAGGAAAGAACTTATATTTCTCTCCTTATCTGCTTATCTCCTTATCTGGTTAAGACAGACTGTCTTTGTCATGGGTCCAAACTCCATTTATAAATTCACTTCTAATTTTACAGAGGTAAAAAGAAAGCGAGAAATGAAGAACTGTAGTATATTTTTGGGTGACTAATATTTATTAACATGGATGCTTTTATCCGCCAAAAAGTGGAGAATCTTCGCACAGTTGACGTCAAAGAATGTGTTACATCTAATTAAGAGTTAAGACATGCACGTATGGGAAGTGATGCTACTAGTACTGGTGAAGAAGAGCAGAGCATGGGGAAGTGTGGCCAGTGCCAGCCAGCCAACCAATTCTTGACTCCTATCGTTCAAATACACAAATTTTACAAATAAAACAAGAGTATTAATTCCTTTGTTATAAAACAGGCGCTATTTATTTAGTCGCGCCTGTCTGCCTATCGACCCCTTTTTTTATGAGTATCAATTTAAGGTGTATATAAATATATTTAAATTAAAATATTCATAAAATTATTTTTCTTTTCTCTTAACAATATTTTCTTTTTTCTTTTTTAATTTTTTAATTTTATTTTTTGTATTTTTTTAATGTGACATTAAATGTATACATAAATTAATTCTTTTCCATATATCAGTTAAATAAAACTACATTTCTTATTCTTAAAAGGACTAAAAAAAAACTCCTATATCTTTAATTTAAAATACTCTCCAAATCAAAATTATACCTGATATAAATTAATTTATTTCGAAGTATACATCTGCTGTTATTAATTAATAATATATTATTGATGAGATGATTATAAAAATACAGAACATATCTCAAATTTAGAAAAATGTGCATATAATTTTAGAAGCGGAGGAGTACACGTTTTACTCTGGTACTCCAACTCTCCATTTTTTTAATTTTGACTGCTATGAACAGATATAGCTGCTGGCCTATATAGGATTAGGAGTATGTCTAGTAGTGATAATTGTCAGGTGGTGAGTTCCCACGTGGTGAGAGAGTAGATTACGTACTCTCATAGATATTTCAAATTAATTGAAAAGAAGTCAAAATGCACTTGCATATTCATTGAACCACTGCACAAATCAATATACTTTTAATCTTGAAACTTTAAAACATAACAAGAATCTCACGATGCCTTCTGCTGATGCATCTGTGAGGAAAGCTATTTTGCTCGTACATTATTTTCTTCCATGGATGACTCCTATCGCACAAATACACAAATTTTACAAATAAAATAAGAGTATTAATTCCTTTGTTATAAATAATTATAATACAACAAGAATACTACTTATAAATTCAAATGATATATATTTTTTTCATGCATGTTAATCTTTAAAGACAATTAGTGTTTCATTTAATAATAATAACATAGTAGTAAAATTATGTTGGTATACTTGATCATATTATGTTATTTTAATTTTTTATATTATAACTAATAAGAATATAACATTTTTATGGAATACTTTATTTTTTTACAAATAATTTTTTTTATATATAATTTTCTTTATGCATTTTTTGATACTTAAAGTCTAAAGAGACCGACTGATCGTTCAAGAAAATATTTAAATATTTAAGTAATTTTACACTAATACTTTGACTACCGCTCTATCAATGAAAAATTATCAAACGATAGATGTAACATCATCTTTTTTAAACATTAACAAAAAAGAAATAAATTTTCCAATTAAAATAAAATGTTTTGCACAAAAGGCAAGAGGAATACTTTGTGGAGAGTATAAAATTTTGTTTTGCTGTGGATATGATGTGATGTGATAAATTTCAACTAAAATTAATATTTGAGTGATGACAAACGCCTATCGTATTTGTCTATAGTACATCAAACTTAAATAAAAATAAGGTTTGTCTAGTTCTTACTCACATATCTAATCCACACATTAATTTTTGACACACATTCTTTTTTAAGTTACAAATTAATAAACTTTGATTTTTAATTTCTCTTAATACTTTATCCTCTTTAAAATATAGGCATTATTATCGGATAAATCGGACAGCTATTTTGAGACGAAGGGAGTAGTTTGGTACTAATGTTTAAATCCTTTCTTTTTCTGAAGTCAATCATAATTAAAAAAAATCACTAACAACTTTTTCTTAGACTACAAAAGTTGATAGGTTTCTATTATTACTTGTAAATTAATAGTTTTACAACATTCAATAGAAAGCTATTGTAAAACTATTAATTTACAAGTAATAATATCATTGCATATATAGGGTCAAGTAGTAACTTAATTATGCTTATTTAATTTGTAATTAATAATGTATGTATTAACATTTATAACAACATAAGCAAATATCTTTAGTCTTAATTAAGCTACGTTACACACACACACACATATATAATCTGTCCATATTTATGTATATATAATATAGAAATTAATTAATGTAATTACGTACATTCAATTGACGACTTTGTGGGGTTAAAAATTCTTGGTATTGGTAGCAGAAGCAACATGAATTCCAACATCGACCACCAAAAACAGGACAAGGATTCTCTCCATTTCAAATGAAATGGAGAGTCTCCATTTCACTCCATTTCATCAATTATTGGATCATAATGATTTGGTTAATAATGATTCAAATATGTTAATAGATAGTTAATGATATTAAGATCAATTAAAAAAAAGGTAATTCGACACTTTTTCACCGTTAAAAGTGTAAAAGATTTTTCACCGTTGAATTTTAACGGTGAAAATTCTTTTAGACTTTTAACGGTGAAAAAAATACCGGAATACCTTTTTTTTAGGATTGATCTTAATATCATTAACTATCTATTAACATATTTTGATCATTACTAACAAAATCATTATAAGTGGATAATTGGTGAAATGGAGAGGATCTCATTCCCCAAAACATGTAAACCAGAAAACAATAGTAGTGCCTAGTTTAAGGTATTTATGGCATCCTCATATTGTTATTTACACATATATTGACTCAATTATCGACCATAACTTGTTAGTAAGTGTGGGCCCAAGTGCATATTAGGGTTTACATGACCTAATTGAATTAAATGTGCAAATTAGGGTTCAGGTGACCTAATTAAATGTACAAACTAGGGTTTACAAAAACCTAATTAAATGCGTTAGATCCGGGGAAGTCTCCACGTGTTCCAAGGCAGAAGACTCGTGGATGCAACCCATTTTGGGAATTGATTGAAGGATTGAATTGGTGGCTAGAAGAACAGGGTAATTTGGGCATTACTTTGATGATTAAAGGGCATTTCTGGAATTTCTCCTTTAAAACATAATTAAAGGGTATTTCGGGAATTTTCCTTAAAATATGTGCCTGGCATGCGACTATTTCCCAAGAAAACTCTATAAATAGCCCATCTATTATAAGAAAAGGGGATCGCTCTCAAGACATTACACTTAGACTCTTGGAAGCTCATTACACTTGGAACTCTCTTCTAACTCGAAGACTCAAGAAGGCTCTTGGAATCCCTACTACCCTAACCCGGTTTCCGGATTCTAAGAGTTCTGCCATGTGTCATTGGAGTAATCGCCCACCTGTTCTTCTCCCCTCTTCAATCAGTTAATCAATTTCGTGCTCTTCGTGGATTTCTCTCCTCTCCAGCCAACACGAAACCCTAACCCTAGCAAGGCATAATTTCCTTGCCTACATTTATTTGGCGACTCTGCTGGGGAGGTGTAGAATTCGTGAAGGGTATGCTCACAACTCGAAGTGGGAGAATTACAGGAAGAGTTTCACCGACAACAAGCATTACTTCACCGGATCCGATTTCAAGACAAGCAAACCAAGCTTTCCAAGGCGCGAATCTGGATTTTGATCAACCCATCTTAGAAGACGTTTTGGAAGGAAGTTCAACATCACCTCAAATGGCTGATCAACAACAAACCAGTGCTAGACAGCCAAACGCAGGAAGGCAAGGTGATGAAGTAACTTGAGCGCAGACAACTGCGAATGCTGTGCAGATGGAGATGCTCAAGGCATTACGGGAGGCACGAGAAGGCCAATGGATGATGATGGCCATGATGTTGGAAATGCAGAGGAAGTAGGAAGAGATGGGGAATTTCCGCCAGCAGTTGATGCAAATCCCCACTTTCAGGACTATGCTCCCAGGAAGTTCGCAGGGGGAACGAGCAGAAGTGGAGGACAACAGCAACAACAAAGAGAATCCGACTGTGCCTCCAACAACGGAGAGTCAGTCGATTCCAATCATCAACTTGGAGCCCCAAAACAGCGGTGATGTGCCACAACTCAGATTGGAAGCAAGTCAGCCTCAGCCCAACATCATCCCGACTACTCTCCCAACATTTCCACAAGTGTAGATGCCAACCATCCCAAGCCATATCCAACGAACAAACCAACAAGCACAACCGATACAAATTATGCAGGATGGAAGTGTACATCAGTCAATTTCCTTACCATACACACCACCTATGCATCAATACATCACAGCCCCTCAGAGAGTCCATACCACGAGCCAGTATGTGACGAAGGATGATATGATCGATGTGATCAATCAACTTCGCAAGCAAACATCTTACTCCACCCTACCCGGCACACATACGGAGACAACCTTACCCGGCAGGGTATATTGAGCACCCCCCGCAGTTCCCAAAGTATAACGGGGAGAAAGAGAATGCCAGGGAGCATATTGCCAGGTTCGTGGAGTTGATGTCTCCATGGTTGGGTTATGATGAGGTGAATAACCACAATCTGTTGATGAGGGAATTCAACAAGACCTTGACAGATAGTGCCTTCAGTTGGTACTAAACTTGGAGAAGGGATTAGTCCATGATTGGGATGATCTAAAATTGTAATTTTTTAAGAAATTTTTCTATGTGCAGAAACAGGTAACTATTGTAGAGCTAATGCGATTCAAGCAGAAGCCGAATGAGGAGCTGTCAGATTATGTGGACAGATTCAGGGCCCAAGCACAGAGGTGTGCAGAGCCAATTGAGGAGAAGAACTTGGTCAGCATATGCAATAATGGTGCTCTAGACTCCTTCAAGCCCCATCTCATTACAAAGGCCTGTGATTCATTTGCGACTCTCTCACAAGATTTGGGAGGAATCGTGACAGTGCCCATCAACCATGCGATGGTTACATGGAAGGGTAAGAGAACAATAATTGTGGCTTTGGCTGACTCTCAGTCAAACCCACAAGGGGGCAAGAGGGAGAAGAACGAGCGAAATTTTGAACAAAGTAAAGGAAAACTTGGGGGCAAGTATACCCGGATGCCAGTTCCAGAGGCTATCACATGCAGTGAAAAGGCATTCAGGGCCCTGTACGACCAATGGGTTGAGCACGGAGTGGTGAAACCTCCAAAGCCTAAATTTATGGTGACGGAATAGATGAAAAGAAGACCAGATTTTTGTGTATACCACCAGTACGCAGGACATTCCACTATGGACTGTTACAGTCTGCAGAGGTTATATCATGAGAAGCTGGCAGCCGAAGAAATTGAACTGTGAAAAGAAAAGCACCGTGTGTGAAAAGCCACTTCCAAATCATAAAGGAAAATAAGCATGCAACATTATTACCCATGGTGTAGCCCAAGAAGTCGAAAGGATGAAAAATTTAAAAAAAAAAAGAAAAAAAAAGAAGAACTCAAAGGTTCCCCTCCTAGGGTTCGGCCTCTAGGGGGCACACTATGGACAACCCAAATACTGGCTCTACCATCGAAAGATCTCAGAACTGTAAAGATGAGAATATCAAAAATCCACCCAATATGGTGGTCCACTAGAAAATGGTGGTTAAAGTACTCAAGAGTATCCCTTGCCAAGAAATTGGATGACCAAGGGAGGAGACATAAGAATTGACGAATTAAAAATCCACCTAAGATGGTGGTCCATTCTAAATGGTGGCCAAGTCCTCGTAGATTGCACTTGCCAAGAAATTGGATGACCAAGTGACGAGGCATGCAACTTAAGCCCTTATGAAACCCTATACGCCAAATAATTGGCACGACGTACCAAGGGATAAGGCACAAGTTATACTTTTAACTTTAAAAGTAATCGAGGCACCTGACTATAAGTCCTCAAAGTTATACTTTCAACTTTAAAAGTAATCGAGGCACCTGACTATAAGTCCTCAAAGTTATACTTTCAACTTTAAAAGTAATCGAGTCACCTGACTATAAGTCCTCAAACCCGAGAAAGTTATACTTTCAACTCTAAAAGTAATCGAGGCACCTGACTATAAGTCCTCAAACACGAGAAAGTTATACTTTCAACTCTAAAAGTAATCCAGGCACCTGACTATAAGCCCTCAAACCCGAGAAAGTTACACTTTATCTCTAAAAGTGGCGAACGTCATGCTTTATCCGACAAAAGCAAAATCTATTATTATTATCTTTATGAATTTTTTTGAAACATTGTGTTTTTCGTTAAAAGCAATATGACTATTAATAAAAATGTCAAACTTTCACTTATACTTGAATATTCTTTGATTTTAAAAGTATGGATTCAAGTGCTAGTTTGCAAGAAATCGAAAAATTGCATGTTTACTCTCACTATTATGAATATTATTGTCTTGGAGTATTAATTTGAATAACTTATGATTCAATACTAAACATTGGGTCTTAAGGAAAAAAAAATCAAGTTAAAGACAATCACTAATGCTAAAAAACTCTACTATGATAAATGACATATAAATGAGTTCTTTGATACAGGAAATAATAAAAAGCTACAAAAAGCCATACCTAGAAGTAAGGAGATCCAACCCAGCACGAAAAAATATTCATCAGGAGAGGAGCTGCAAAAATCATGGACTTAGAGAATGTCTGTAGCTCCACGACATCTTTGTTGTTGGGTGGATAGCCGATGTCACTAAAAGGTGAGGTGGCAAAATCAAGATGAAGAAAGTCAAATAAGGCGAGCTCCTCAACGGGCAAAGAAAGTAAAGCATCGATGCCCTCACCCAAAGAACTAGCAACTGTACCCTCCCTTTCAGGTAAATCCTCGGGAGAATCCTTCTGGGCAGGATGGAAATCAACAATAGGTTTCGAAGGATTCCCCCTCGGGGGAGGTGGATTAACTGCCATAATAGCATCAACATCAACATGGGTGTCACCGGTATCCTCCAAGCTATCATGAGAAGATGTTATGTGTGGGCTTGAAGATGGAACTGTACTAACCACAACAGGACCTAAGCCTACATCAGACATGAAATCGTCAACATTAAGGCTGACACGATCATCATGAGGTGAGGAGGACTCGACAACAATCATATTATGTCAGCGAGGCTCACAAGTAGTGGAGGTCGCCACCTCACTTGCCGTACCCATGAGAAATCCAATGGGAATATCATCATCACCATCATCATTATCATCATCATTCTCGGTAATTTAAAAATAAGGATCCTCGGCTTTACTCTAGAGCGAGTAAATCTCATCTCCTCGACAGCAGAGGATCCTGGGGGAGGAACTCGAGGAGGTACCCCAGACGAAGTCTGAAAGGATTGTGTCATCATGAAATCATGAAGTATAATTGTCAGTCCGCCTAAAAGCCTCTATCAAGTATGCAACGCACTTGGTATCCCTAGGAGACAGTCTGGATGGGCTACAAAAAGCCGAAGCAACAACATGAGGGCTGCAGGATATATATAATAAGAACATAATTTGAAAAAGAAAAGGAAGCAGACATACTCTAGAGTATAGGTGAATTCCCCCAAACAGTAATGAATGTGCATGAAGAAAAGTACCCGCAGAAAATCAACACACTAAATGCGTCATGATACGTAGATCCCTACATAGTTGAATGTCCTATATGGATGAATGCCCTACATAGCTGAATGCAACGATATATGCCCGCGCTCTTTAGTATAGCCTTATACTCAACATTCCCGAGGATTTCGTCAGTCCAATGTTACCATCCTTGAAGACGGCTAGATGAGTCAGACAGGAAGCGGAAGGGACTGAAAGGATATTCTTGTTTCTCTATGCACATGCGGGGAATGCGACCGGAATGGGGGAAGTCGTCCCAACCTCCGCAAGCCGCGACATAAAGAAACAAGTCTTCTTTATCTGGTGAAGGAAAAGTTGTGCAATCGTAAGTCCGGACTCGTTCCCAAAGGATGTCAAAAGGCCCAAAAAAGGGAGCTTTTCCCCAATCATTGACGAAAGGAGTTACCCTGGAAGTCTTCAAGTCTTCAGAGCATCCGGTAGACGAGGCCTGCAAGTAAGGAAGACTTCACATAAGAGTATTAAGGATGTTGATAGACTCATAATTCGTACATTTTATTATCCCTAATTTTGTCCTTTTAATTATATTAGTTTATTTAATTAATATCTTTTATTTTATTTTGTAGGATTTTATATTTTGTTGTGATAAAGTCAAAATCTTGGTGATCAAGCAATATTTAATGCTCTTATTCATGTAAGGAAATATCCAAGAAGAATTCTACAAGGAAAAGGAAGGAGGTGGAACAATCTTGGTGTGCAAGTCAAATCCAATGAGAGAAAGGAAAGACAATCTAGAAGATATCTTTGAGAAGTTGATTGCCACTAGGAAGTTGAAACCTATATGGAAAGGAAATAAAAGAGGCCAAGTTCAATGAATGTAAATTAGGGCACAAATTTATTTTCCCTATAAATAGGTCTCTTGTTTTAGAGAAAAGGTATCAGTTTAGGTTAGGAGTAGAAGTAGGATTAAATTATTTCTTCATTGTACGCTTATTGGAGGATCGTTAATTAAAGGGAGTTTTTTTATTTTATTTTTAATTTTCTACTTCTTCTTTATTTTAGTTAGTTTATTTATTTTCATGTCTAGTTAATTTTTTTAATCTAGGATGAAGATGAAATTAAATAATTATTCATGATAATATTTTTCATCTCTTCTACTATTTATGCTCTTATGTTTAATTGATTTCGCCTTCATGTTTCATTATTGAAATACCTTCGTTTTATAGTTCTTATGTGATTTTAAATTAATTAAGAGATTTTGATAGATTATTGTTAAGATATGAGTTTTTCATAATCCATGCTTGCTCAAAGAAGTTTTGATGGGTTATAGTTAATCCTTAAATTTTCATAGTCTATGCTTGCCCACGTTAATTATAAAATTACTAAATTAAAGGGAAGGGAGATCAAAATCATAATTAAGTTATAAAAATAGAAGAGATTGAATTACTTGTTATGTTTATTATTTAATGGATTCGGATTCCTAGATTGCTTCCTTATTATTAGTTAGTTTAATTATAGTTAATTGATTCTCAATCTTTATTTCTAATTCGCCTAAAATAGATATTAAGGATACATTAAAATTAATCTAGTCTCTGTGGGTTCGACCTGTACTTGCCAGTTCTTCAACTTGACACTGTGCACTTGCAGTTACATATTTTTATCACATCAAGTTTTTGGCGCCGTTGTCGGGGAATCAAAACACGAATCAAGCTATATCTCGTCTAGAAATTCAAATGAGTCGGTTAACCACCATAATAAATGAACAAGAGGTGGATGAATTTTCTAGTGACTCTGAGGTTAATTTTGAAAATAATGATGATTGTGAAAATGATGAGGAAAATGAAAATTTTAGAATTACTTCTACACACTTTGAATCAAGCCAATTTGAGGAGTCTAAAAATTATGAGTCTATGCCTAAAATCGATCATGTCACATTTAATGAATCGGTTGAAAAACTCTATAAGGCTAAAGTTCTATATCCTGAAAGACTTACTCCTAGAAAACAACCGAGTGATTTTGTAGATCAACCCATAAAAGTAAACATGATCCAAGAGTTGTCCATGACCCAAGAAATGAATGAAAATAGACTCGTGATTAAAGATGATCCAATTGACTTTTTCTTAAATCACCTTGACCAAAAGTGGAATGAATCTGAATATTTAGATAAGGTTAATGAGATGTTGAGATCCACTTCACATAAGTCACCCAAATTGGAACCTACATTTGAACCAATTCGTCCACACTTTGAGCATATTCGTAAATATTTTCCCGAGGTAGACTTTAAGCACAATCCTGATGAAAATTCTGACTATTTTCATTTTCCTAGACCTCCTGAAAATCATGAAAAGTTCACATTCGCTTGCCCATTTGTATCATTTATTTATAATCACATACTTTTTAGGATATATGAAATTCGTAGGTATGTACATCTGTTTTCCTTCTCACCACATTTTCTTGCAGAACAACTGCCCACATACAAGGTACAATTCTTTCACATCTTTGTTCTCTATTTTTCATTTGCATACATTGAGGACAATGCATGATTTAGGTATGGGGGGAGTTTGTTTGTATTATAGTATTAGATTTTATTTATTTTATTTTTTTAGTAATTTAGGAAAGATTAAAAAATTTATAGTATTAGATATTTTTTATTTTATTTTTTCCTTTTGTTTTATTTATTTATTTTTTAGGAAAATTTTTAAGATTTTTGTTTTGTTTTAAAAAAAAAAATTAAAAATTTTGTTTGACTTTTTATGAGTTGGATTAATTCTAATAAGTATCTGTGGAGCAGAACTCATGTGTAATGTAGACACCCAAATTTTGCACTTCGTATACTAACCTTGACAGGAGGGCAATTTCGTCAAATGGATCGGCCCGCGAGAGCAAAAGATGGAAAAAATACGAACACTCGACGCCACCATGATAATTTGCAGCCGAAATCGACATGACAGCAGGGCTATCCGAATTTGGCATTCTCGGAAGGTGTGGCGCGCTTCCCGGAAATTCCCGGACTGCGGAATACGAACCTGTCGGCGAAAACTGACGTCACGACACGCGAATCGAGGTGCGGCACGGAAATCGAGAAAATCAGCCCACCCAGCCGCGGATTGATCTGCGGCCAAACGAATAAAATAATGGTGGTGCGCACGGGACTCGAAACCAGGAAACCAGCTGAGTGCGATGGGGGGTGGGCCAGCCAGCCGCAGATCCATCTGCGGCCAGCCGCAGATCAATCTGCGGCTGCCCTAATGCAGCCTATTTCAGCTCATTCAGCATACAGGAACAAAGAGAGAGCAGCAGCAGCAGCGGCGGAAAAAGAAAGAAAAGAAGGAGAAAACAGCAAGAAAAAATAGAGAGAAAAGAGAGAAAAGAAGTGAGAAATTGTACCCATTTTGTGAGATTACATCTCATATTTCCTACTCTATTCAATACACAAATTCATACATATTGTGGGGATCATTTGCAAGGTAAAAAAATCCTTTGTTTTAGCATTTTGTTTTACCATTTTTGTTAAGCTTTTATCATCTAAATTATATTAAATGTAGTTTCCTTGTGTATTGTTGTGGATCTATGGATTGAGGGCTATTAGTGAGGGTTCCCAAATGGAACGAAATTCCTCCTAATGGCCCGATGATATCCATTTGATGATTTTTTTAGCTCGTTGTAATGATGTATCGTGCATAGGTTGTTTAGATTGCTATTTTAGGATCTTGTGGGTGTGTAGCGATTTTGAATGTGAGCCTAGGAGCGCGACCTCGTGGTCCAAATCCGATGATGGACATCTTTTGATATATGTAATAAATTCGATGTACCTTTCATTGTAAATATGTAATCGTCGGGCCTTAAAACGACGCCAAGGCGAGAATCGTGTTTAAGGCCCCGAAATAGTGAAACTTGTGATTGTAGGCGTTTGGGGTTATTTTGATGGCTTACATGCCCATGAATAGCTCCGACGCGTGTTTATGCTCGATTTGATTTATGAGACGAAATTGATTTCAAAGCCAAATGATAAGATCTTCATAAAATCAATCAAAGTAGGGTATTAGCATCACGAGGATAAAAATTGAAAGTGCAAATGAATGTTGATTCCTCTTTAACGAGAAGGCAAAGAAAAAATCGTTTTCCAAAACATCACACAAATTGATTTTATAAATAAATGGCGTTTTATTAAACCGTTGTGCATAGGGTTAAAGAGATTCTAGAAGTTGCCCATCATTTGAGTTACGAAAGCAACGTATAGATCTCGATTCCTATTTTGACGAAGGTTTAAAAACTCTTGATTTGCCAAAACAACACCTAAAGAAAAATCTCCTAGCTTTTGACAATTAAAATCAAACCTTTCTTATAAAGAATCAAGCTTTCTCGTATAAATCGAAGGACACTCCGAAGCATTCTCAGATCAAAGCACGATTTTCCCTAAAAAAAATCCAAATGATTCTTTCATACAAACTCACCACAACATTCACGTGGGCACACACACACACATTCACGCACACACACATGTTTCATGAATTAAAGGATAGGAAAGCATCAAGATTGCGGTAACCGTGTTTCACGGAAGTCGAGGGGTGCCTAACACCTTCCCCTCGCTTAAGCAAGCCCCCGAACTCTATGAATCTCGATTCGCAGACCAATTAATTCGGAGTCACATATGAGCCAGCGATTTACGAAAACGAAATTCGGATGAGTTGGTACATCCATTTCAAATATACCAACTGGCGACTCTGGTTAATTGGCTCATCATAAAAAACGATCTTTCAAAACCCCGTCGACATCAATGCCGATCTTTTCCAAAGAATCATTAAATCAAAAGGCTAAAATTGGAAAAGACCAAGAGACGAGAAAACCCGGCGCCGACAGTTGGCGACTCTGCTGGGGAATATTAGAGGGCTTAAGCCGCGTTCAAATCTTGATGCTATCCTATCCTTTAAAATTCATGAATATGTGTGTGCATGCGATATTTTGATCATCTTTACTTTTGTTGTGTGAATGTGTGTTTTGTCCAATAAGTGAATGATTGAATGGGTTTGCTTTAGTTTAAAGTAAAATCATTTGCATACGGTGAGGACGATGAATGTGAATGTATGTTGAGAGAGTACCTCCTCCTGAGGCGAACCTGTCGGTTGCTTATTACTGGACTCGAAGGGGCTGCTCCCCGGAGATGGCTCAGGAAACGCACCACCCAAATCCGCTCCAATCGAAAGGATTCAGACGAGTAGATTGCGAAGATTTGGGGACCTTCATGCCGAAAAGCCCGCGAGAGTAACCCTAGGATAGGTCAGCCTCTGATAAACCTAACGTAGGGGAAGCTTCTTCATGCCCTTTTATCGTTCAGTCAAATAAATAAATGTCATGTAAATGGCATATAACTGTCATACCGGCATCATCGTAATAAATATGTCCTGTATCATGTGATTACATCACCTGCACATATAAAGAGAATACTGACATGGTTTTGCAGGCGGGCAATCCGTGCCACGTACCAAGGTTTTCTAAAAACTTCTAAATACTATCCTGTCATCAAACACTGACCTTGTTTTGCAGGATAAGATTAAGAGAACCGTGAAAGCGTGGCATAACGATCACAAAGAACCCGGAGTAGGGGCATATTCGACCACAAAAAAAAGGGAAAAAGAAAAAGAAAAAGAAAAAGAAGAAAAAGAAAAAGAAAAAATAATAATCATGCATCAGTGTTGACATGCGTCTGCCAACTTGTAACTGGCACAGTACTAAACTACGGCCCTTGTTTGTTTTGCGAGATTGCCCTACGACCCAACTAAGAGGCCGTAAAGTCCATACTCCATCCATCCAAATGGCAGAGGCCGATAGCTATGAAATTACAGTTCTGCCACTCCAGCAATACGGCCGAATACGAGGGATTCATCCTAGGACTGAGATTAGCTCTGGGAATGGGAATCAAAAAGATGACAGTAGTGGGAGACTTGAATTGGTCATTCGGCGGGCCATGGGAATATACAGCACCAAAGGGCATAAATGGGACCTAGCTACGGGACTGCTGAGATATCTGGAAGCCGAAGAAGCCCACAGACAAATGAACGAAGTACATGGCGATGTGTGCGGAGCCCATATGAGCAGAGCATTTTTTGCAAAAAAAATCATGTGAATGGGTTACTACTGGCTAACCATGAAGGCTGACTGCGATACGCATGTCAGGAAATACCATCAATACCAGGTCCATGCCAATGCGATCCATGCACCTCCTAATTAGCTCCATTGCTTAACCTCACCGTGGCCAGTTGGACCGTGCAGCGGGTGATATCCAGGAAGGGGTAAATCTAGGAGTGTGGCAGTGAATCCCGGCCAGTAGAAGATCAATGGGTTTTAAAATTCTGAGTTTTATTTCAAATCCCTGCACGCTCATGTCATTTTGTCATGTTATCCAAAAGAAAGATCATGTGCTAAAATGTTTTATATATATGACAAGCATTTTTGTTTTATGTCAGGTACCCCGATTTGAGGCATTCTAGCCTGACAAGCGATAGGCCAAATTTGAAGGAGGATCACGATTTTGGTGGAGAGCTAGATTTCGATCTGATGGGGATTGAGCAGAACGAGACAGATATCGACAATACGCCTGACGAGATCAAAGGAGGGGTCGAAGATAAACCCAAACCCGACTTAGACCAAACCATCGCCATCAAACATCAGAACCCCTAACGATCACAAAGAACCCGGAGTAGGGGCAAATTCGACATTAAAAAAAAAATCAAAAAAAAAAAAAAAATCAAAAAAATCAAAAATTCCCCAAACCTTTCAACAAGTCAAAGGACCGGATCTTTTGTCAAGCCCAGTGAGATACCGATGCGACCGGTACGAGGAAGATCACAAGAAAAGCAACTTAACACTGGGGCACTTATCAACTACCCAGGAAATGATGACGTACAAATTGGCACCCATGCAACAATCCCATCAACATGCACCATCATCATCAAATGCTACCTCATGTCAATTCAATCTTCAACGGTACGATCATCTGGCATTTGTCAAGCATAGTTTTCCTGGGATACGATGATCCGCGTGAAAGGGGATTTTATTTGGCTTGATAGGAATCGGATTAATTCTGACAAGCAACCGTGGAGCACGATCGCGAGTATGATTAGACGAAGAAGGCTATCCAACCTTTTGATCGGGTACAAAGCCTTAATTCAAAGCAACGTTTGCGACAGAATCGACCTCATGTGACAACCTTCACTTGGCATTTGCACAAACTTTCAGTTGTGGGGTATAAAGTTATGACGACGTTGATGGCGATTAACACGTAGTCAGACGGTCAATAATTATCAAGCTAAAATCAAGAAGTCAGACAATAAATGATCATCAAGCTAATGTCTCGAATCGTGGCCTGGGTTATTCGAGTAATTAAGCCCGAGGGGTGTCTCTACACCTGGTGCCCTAAAGCCATCTGGTTTGGGAGTCGCTGGCCCAACACTCGTTACATGGGTAACTCAGAGCCTAAGAAAACGAGCATTACAGTAGAGGAGGCCCGAGCAGATTCGAATCGTGGCATGGGCTACTCGAGTAATTAAGCCTAAGGGATGTCTCTGCATCTGGTGCCCTAAAGCCGTCTGGTTTGGGAGTCACCGGCCTAACACTCGCTATATGGGTAACTCAAGCCTAAGAAAACGAATCTTGCGCAAGGTCAAGCAAAGAATGAATGGTGCAGACCACCAGCTTATCTCGAACCGTGGCCTTTGTTACTCGAGTAAATAAATCCGAAGGGGTGTCTGTACACCTAATGCCCCAAAACTGTCTGGTTCGGGAGTCATTGGTCTAAAACTCGTTAAATGGGTAACTTTGAAAAGCCTAAGAAAACGAGACAAGTGAAGTGGGCTAATATAGAGAAAAGATAATATGAAAAACTCTCAGCCTTAAACAAAAGGTCATGAAAGAGAAACCCCTACTGAATGCTGCATCGCACAGTGCATTTGTCATATGACGTCAATCCTGCTAAGAACGTTGTCGAGAATGGAGACAGAATACCTTTGACGAGGGGAGGTAGTTCTTTTGAATTCGACCTTACTCACGTACAATGACCATGAATGCTTGAAGGTGTTCTTACGATTTCATAGCTCGTTAAGTAGAAAATCATCAACTCGCGAGGGATTAAAAAAAAAAAAAAAAAAAAAAAAAAAAAAAAAAATCCAATCTACTACATTCACGGTTCACAACTTGCTAGATTGTGCGATCAACAGATATTCAATTTCATGTGCTTTAACTGCATTTTTGTTGAGATTATAATATCTTTGTGTCGAGCTAGCACTAACGGCCCGAGCCTTCAAGTTTTGGCATTTGTTAGTCATCTGATATGCAGGATCTTGCAGAGCTGTGGATAACTCAGCACGATCAACATCGCGAGTTCTCGATAGAAATTCTTGGTAGCGACACGCGCCAAGGCGGGGCAGTTAAGAATCGTGAAATGGAAGGAAGCTGAGGCTGCACAGAACTCTTCGACATTGGGCCTCTCCCCAATCCTGACTATCACTGCCTCGACATCTAAATGATCCACGTGCATGAGCATATACAAAGATGATATAGTTCGGGGCGACAACATATCGGCCATCAGAAATGAGCAAAAGGCCAAGGAGCCCAACATAGCTGTCAATCATCACTGAGAGCGAAACAGACTGCCTCAAATGAAGACGACCAAGAACAGGCAGAGTACCAAACCAATGTTGAAGTCTAGAAGCTACACTTCACGACGAGGCGTGATCCAGTCAAATGTTGGCCGAAAGCAACGGCTGTCGAATCGTATCATTTGACTGAACAGGGGTCATTTCTATCTAAAACATATGTTGTGCACATGCCTATGTCCATAACATATCTGCCAGATCATGCATAACATCTTTTTCATGCATGCAGGTACGATCAAAATGAAAATCTACAGGAAAGTACGAGCACATCGCTTTCAACCTCACAAATGAACAGAGTGATGGCTTTTGCGGCATGGTACGTGGACGATGTTGGTGGGAGATCCAGGACATGAAGCCGATCACACATCCGACTTCAAAAAAAAAAAAGAAAAAAAAAAAAAAAAAAAAAAGAAAAAAGACAAAAAACAACAAACCCTGGGAAGGGCTGAGATCCACGCGAACCACAACAAAGATGGTGAGCACCCTTGGGAAGGGCTGATATCCACAAAAAACAACAAACCCTGGGAGGGGCTGAGATCCACGCGAGCCACAACAAGATGGTGAGCACCCCTGGGAAGGGCTGATATCCACAAAAAGAAAAAAGACAAAAAACAACAAACCCTGGGAAGGGCTGAGATCCACGCGAGCCACAACAAGATGGTGAGCACCCCTGGGAAGGGCTGATATCCACAAAAAGAAAAAAGACAAAAAACAACAAACCCTGGGAAGGGCTGAGATCCACGCGAACCACAACAAAGATGGTGAGCACCCCTGGGAAGGGCTGATATCCACAAAAAGAAAAAAGACAAAAAACAACAAACCCTGGGAAGGGCTGAGATCCACGCGAACCACAACAAGATGGTGAGCACCCCCTGGGAAGGGCTGATATCCACAAAAAGAAAAAAGACAAAAAACAACAAACCCTGGGAAGGGATGAGATCCACGCGAACCACAACAAGATGGTGAGCACCCCTGGGAAGGGCTGATATCCACAAAAAGAAAAAAGACAAAAAACAACAAACCCTGGGAAGGGCTGAGATCCACGCGAACCACAACAAGATGGTGAGCACCCCTGGGAAGGGCTGATATCCACAAAAAGAAAAAAGACAAAAAACAACAAACCCTGGGAAGGGCTGAGATCCAAGATAACCAACCGGCGACGATAACCGGGGGTTACGAGATGGGTGTCCGGCGACGAAAACCGGCCCCGACAAGACGATCGACCGGCGACGATAACCGGCGATCATGAGATGGATGTCCGGCGACGATAACCGGCTCCGACAAGACAATCGACCGGCGACGATAACCGGCGATTACGAGATGGATGTCCGGCGACGAAAACCGGCTCCGACGAGATAACCAACCGGCGACGATAACCGGGGGTTACGAGATGGGTGTCCGGCGACGAAAACCGGCCCCGACAAGACAATCGACCGGCGACGATAACCGGCGATTACGAGATGGATGTCCGGCGACGAAAACCGGCTCCGACAAGATAACCAACCGGCAACGATAACCGGGGGTTACGAGATGGGTGACCGGCGACGATACCCGGCCCCGACGAGACGATCGACCGGCGACGATAACCGGCGATCATGAGATGGATGTCCGGCGACGATAACCGGCTCCGACAAGATAACCAACCGGCGACGATAACCGGCGGTTACGAGATGGGTGACCGGCGACGATACCCGGCCCCGACGAGACGATCGATCGGCGACGATAACCGGCGATCATGAGATGGATGTCCGGCGACGATAACCGGCTCCGGCAAGATAACCCACCGGCGACGATAACCGGGGGTTACGAGGTGGGTGACCGGCGACGATACCCGGCCCCGATCGAGACGATAGATTGAAAGAGTGAACCCAACGACAAACAAACACGGTCAGAGGGTTAAAGCATCGACACTCTTGCGGATAGTTTGCATGCGTTACATCTTGTGTTGCATCATAAATCAGATGTGTTGCATCATATATGTATTGTCAATTCTTATACACTGCCATTCATGCATCGGGTGTCTGTTTCTTTATCCTGTTCATTTCATTTAACATTTCATAAACATGATAAAGAGAGGCAGCTGTAGACACCCAAATTTTGCACTTCGTATACTAACCTTGACAGGAGGGCAATTTCGTCAAATGGATCGGCCCGCGAGAGCAAAAGATGGAAAAAATACGAACACTCGACGCCACCATGATAATTTGCAGCCGAAATCGACATGATAGCAGGGCTATCCGAATTTGGCATTCTCGGAAGGTGTGGCGCGCTTCCCGGAAATTCCCGGACTGCGGAATACGAACCTGTCAGCGAAAACTGACGTCACGACACGCGAATCGAGGTGCGGCACGGAAATCGAGAAAATCAGCCCACCCAGCCGCGGATTGATCTGCGGCCAAACGAATAAAATAATGGTGGTGCGCACGGGACTCGAAACCAGGAAACCAGCTGAGTGCGATGGGGGGTGGGCCAGCCAGCCGCAGATCCATCTGCGGCCAGCCGCAGATCAATCTGCGGCTGCCCTAATGCAGCCTATTTCAGCTCATTCAGCATACAGGAACAAAGAGAGAGCAGCAGCAGCAGCGGCGGAAAAAGAACGAAAAGAAGGAGAAAACAGCAAGAAAAAAAATTAGAGAGAAAAGAGAGAAAAGAAGTGAGAAATTGTACCCATTTTGTGAGATTACATCTCATATTTCCTACTCTATTCAATACACAAATTCATACATATTGTGGGGATCATTTGCAAGGTGAAAAAATCCTTTGTTTTAGCATTTTGTTTTACCATTTTTTGTTAAGCTTTTATCATCTAAATTATATTAAATGTAGTTTCCTTGTGTATTGTTGTGGATCTATGGATTGAGGGCTATTAGTGAGGGTTCCCAAATGGAACGAAATTCCTCCTAATGGCCCGATGATATCCATTTGATGATTTTTTTTAGCTCGTTGTAATGATGTATCGTGCATAGGTTGTTTAGATTGCTATTTTAGGATCTTGTGGGTGTGTAGCGATTTTGAATGTGAGCCTAGGAGCGCGACCTCGTGGTCCAAATCCGATGATGGACATCTTTTGATATATGTAATAAATTCGATGTACCTTTCATTGTAAATATGTAATCGTCGGGCCTTAAAACGACGCCAAGGCGAGAAATCGTGTTTAAGGCCCCGAAATAGTGAAACTTGTGATTGTAGGCGTTTGGGGTTATTTTGATGGCTTACATGCCCATGAATAGCTCCGACGCGTGTTTATGCTCGATTTGATTTATGAGACGAAATTGATTTCAAAGCCAAATGATAAGATCTTCATAAAATCAATCAAAGTAGGGTATTAGCATCACGAGGATAAAAATTTGAAAGTGCAAATGAATGTCGATTCCTCTTTAACGAGAAGGCAAAGAAAAAATCGTTTTCCAAAACATCACACAAATTGATTTTATAAATAAATGGCGTTTTATTAAACCGTTGTGCATAGGGTTAAAGAGATTCTAGAAGTTGCCCATCATTTGAGTTACGAAAGCAACGTATAGATCTCGATTCCTATTTTGACGAAGGTTTAAAAACTCTTGATTTGCCAAAACAACACCTAAAGAAAAATCTCCTAGCTTTTGACAATTAAAATCAAACCTTTCTTATAAAGAATCAAGCTTTCTCGTATAAATCGAAGGACACTCCGAAGCATTCTCAGATTAAAGCACGATTTTCCCTAAAAAAAATCCAAATGATTCTTTCATACAAACTCACCACAACATTCACGTGGGCACACACACACACACATTCACGCACACGCACATGTTTCATGAATTAAAGGATAGGAAAGCATCAAGATTGCGGTAACCGTGTTTCACGGAAGTCGAGGGGTGCCTAACACCTTCCCCTCGCTTAAGCAAGCCCCCGAACTCTATGAATCTCGATTCGCAGACCAATTAATTCGGAGTCACATATGAGCCAGCGATTTACGAAAACGAAATTCGGATGAGTTGGTACATCCATTTCAAATATACCAACTGGCGACTCTGGTTAATTGGCTCATCATAAAAAACGATCTTTCAAAACCCCGTCGACATCAATGCCGATCTTTTCCAAAGAATCATTAAATCAAAAGGCTAAAATTGGAAAAGACCAAGAGACGAGAAAACCCGGCGCCGACAAGTAAGATTAAAAGATTTAGAACTCTTGAACCTTTGATGAGATATGAAATCTTAGTTCGAAAGACCATCTTGAGTAAAATAAAGTTCCTATGCATTTTTGGCACTTCACGTTCGCACTAACTCTTAGTTGTGGGGTATAAACTATGATTTGAGCAATTTCAAGAAAAAAAAAAGAAGGAAAAATTTTGAAGAAAAAAGAAAAAAAAAAGTTGGAAAAAAAGTTGAAAAGAAATAAATAATTGCTTTAATGTCCATTGAACGAAATAACTGGGTATCCAAGCCTCAGGAAGCATCGATATTCACGCTGAAAAGTGTGATGGATATAAGCAGCTTGACTAGTCTAGTTTTGTGGCCTTTGTTACTCGAGTTAGTAAGCCCTTAGGGGTGTCTCTACACCTAGTGCCCTAAAGCCAACTGGTTTGGGAGTCATTGGTCCAACACTCGCTACATGGGTAACTCTGAAAAGCCTAAGAAAATGAGACATTGCACAAGTCAAGGGAAAAAAAAGAGGAGAAAAATGAGAAATGAAAAAAAAAGAGGAAAAAAGAAAAAGAAAAATGAATTTGCTTGATTTTCATGGTAAAAATCCTTACTAAGAGTTACATCACATACACATGCATGCATCACATGGAATTAATTTTATGAAGGATGGTGTCTAGAATGAAGATTGAGTATTTTTGATAAGGTGAAAGTGTGATTTTGAATTTGATTTTGCTTATGTATATTGCCCATGTATAGTTAGAAGTTTTCTTTCAATTTCGTAATTTGTTGAACCCAAAAATATTTTATTTTGAATTTTGAATTTTGTGGGTATATTCACTGCAAACCCTCACGAGACACAACTCGTCCATTTGGGGTAACCTTGGGGTTTAAAGGCTTGTTGCACATGCTAAGTGCAATCGTGTTTCCTACGAAAATGGGGTAGTGTATAGTTTTTATTTTATTTTATTTTATTTTATTTTATTTTACTCGAGGACGAGCAAAAGCTAGGTATGAGGGTATTTGATAGACTCATAATTCGTACATTTTATTATCCCTGATTTTGTCCTTTTAATTATATTAGTTTATTTAATTAATATCTTTTATTTTATTTTGTAGGATTTTATATTTTGTTGTGATAAAGTCAAAATCTTGGTGATCAAGCAATATTTAATGCTCTTATTCATGTAAGGAAATATCCAAGAAGAATTCTATAAGGAAAAGGAAGGAGGTGGAACAATCTTGGTGTGCAAGTCAAATCCAATGAGAGAAAGGAAAGACAATCTAGAAGATATCTTTGTGAAGTTGATTGCCACTAAGAAGTTGAAACCTACATGGAAAAGGAAATAAAAGAGGCCAAGTTCAATGAATGTAAATTAGGGCACAAATTTATTTTCCCTATAAATAGGTCTCTTGTTTTAGAGAGAAGGTATCAGTTTAGGTTAGGAGTAGAAGTAGGATTAAATTATTTCTTCATTGTACGCTTATTGGAGGATCGTTAATTAAAGGGAGTTTTTTTATTTTATTTTTAATTTTCTACTTCTTCTTTATTTTAGTTAGTTTATTTATTTTCATGTCTAGTTAATTTCTTTAATCTAGGATGAAGATGAAATTAAATAATTATTCATGATAATATTTTTCATCTCTTCTACTATTTATGCTCTTATGTTTAATTGATTTCGCCTTCATGTTTCATTATTGAAATACCTTCGTTTTATAGTTCTTATGTGATTTTAAATTAATTAAGAGATTTTGATAGATTATTGTTAAGATATGAGTTTTTCATAATCCATGCTTGCTCAAAGAAGTTTTGATGGGTTATAGTTAATCCTTAAATTTTCATAGTCTATGCTTGCCCACGTTAATTATAAAATTACTAAATTAAAGGGAAGGGAGATCAAAATCATAATTAAGTTATAAAAATAGAAGAGATTGAATTACTTGTTATGTTTATTATTTAATGGATTCGGATTCCTAGATTGCTTCCTTATTATTAGTTAGTTTAATTATAGTTAATTGATTCTCAATCTTTATTTCTAATTCGCCTAAAATAGATATTAAGGATACATTAAAATTAATCTAGTCTCTGTGGGTTCGACCTGTACTTGCCAGTTCTTCAACTTGACACTGTGCACTTGCAGTTACATATTTTTATCACATCAAGTTTTTGGCGCTGTTGTCGGGGAATCAAAACACGAATCAAGCTATATCTCGTCTAGAAATTCAAATGAGTCGGTTAACCACCATAATAAATGAACAAGAGGTGGATGAATTTTCTAGTGACTCTGAGGTTAATTTTGAAAATAATGATGATTGTGAAAATGATGAGGAAAATGAAAATTTTGGAATTACTTCTACACACTTTGAATCAAGCCAATTTGAGGAGTCTAAAAATTATGAGTCTATGCCTAAAATCGATCATGTCACATTTAATGAATCGGTTGAAAAACTCTATAAGGCTAAAGTTCTATATCCTGAAAGACTTACTCCTAGAAAACAACCGAGTGATTTTGTAGATCAACCCATAAAAGTAAACATGATCCAAGAGTTGTCCATGACCCAAGAAATGAATGAAAATAGACTCGTGATTAAAGATGATCCAATTGACTTTTTCTTAAATCACCTTGACCAAAAGTGGAATGAATCTGAATATTTAGATAAGGTTAATGAGATGTTGAGATCCACTTCACATAAGTCACCCAAATTGGAACCTACATTTGAACCAATTCGTCCACACTTTGAGCATATTCGTAAATATTTTCCCGAGGTAGACTTTAAGCACAATCCTGATGAAAATTCTGACTATTTTCATTTTCCTAGACCTCCTGAAAATCATGAAAAGTTCACATTCGCTTGCCCATTTGTATCATTTATTTATAATCACATACTTTTTAGGATATATGAAATTCGTAGGTATGTACATCTGTTTTCCTTCTCACCACATTTTCTTGCAGAACAACTGCCCACATACAAGGTACAATTCTTTCACATCTTTGTTCTCTATTTTTCATTTGCATACATTGAGGACAATGCATGATTTAGGTATGGGGGGAGTTTGTTTGTATTATAGTATTAGATTTTATTTATTTTATTTTTTTAGTAATTTAGGAAAGATTAAAAAATTTATAGTATTAGATATTTTTTATTTTATTTTTTCCTTTTGTTTTATTTATTTATTTTTTAGGAAAATTTTTAAGATTTTTGTTTTGTTTTAAAAAAAAAAATTAAAAATTTTGTTTGACTTTTTATGAGTTGGATTAATTCTAATAAGTATCTGTGGAGCAGAACTCATGAGTAAGATTAAAAGATTTAGAACTCTTGAACCTTTGATGAGATATGAAATCTTAGTTCGAAAGACGATCTTGAGTAAAATAAAGTTCCTATGCATTTTTGGCACTTCACGTTCGCACTAACTCTTAGTTGTGGGGTATAAACTATGATTTGAGCAATTTCAAGAAAAAAAAAGAAGGAAAAATTTTGAAGAAAAAAGAAAAAAAAAGTTGGAAAAAAAGTTGAAAAGAAATAAATAATTGCTTCAATGTCCATTGAACGAAATAACTGGGTATCCAAGCCTCAGGAAGCATCGATATTTACGCTGAAAAGTGTGATGGATATAAGCAGCTTGACTAGTCTAGTTTTGTGGCCTTTGTTACTCGAGTTAGTAAGCCCTTAGGGGTGTCTCTACACCTAGTGCCCTAAAGCCAACTGGTTTGGGAGTCATTGGTCCAACACTCGCTACATGGGTAACTCTGAAAAGCCTAAGAAAATGAGACATTGCACAAGTCAAGGGAAAAAAAAGAGGAGAAAAATGAGAAATGAAAAAAAAAAGGAAAAAAGAAAAAGAAAAATGAATTTGCTTGATTTTCATGGTAAAAATCCTTACTAAGAGTTACATCACATACACATGCATGCATCACATGGAATTAATTTTATTAAGGATGGTGTCTAGAATGAAGATTGAGTATTTTTGATAAGGTGAAAGTGTGATTTTGAATTTGATTTTGCTTATGTATATTGCCCATGTATACTTAGAAGTTTTCTTTCAATTTCGTAATTTGTTGAACCCAAAAATATTTTATTTTGAATTTTGAATTTTGTGGGTATATTCACTGCAAACCCTCACGAGACACAACTCGTCCATTTGGGGTAACCTTGGGGTTTAAAGGCTTGTTGCACATGCTAAGTGCAATCGTGTTTCCTACGAAAATGGGGTAGTGTATAGTTTTTATTTTATTTTATTTTATTTTATTTTATTTTACTCGAGGACGAGCAAAAGCTAGGTATGGGGGTATTTGATAGACTCATAATTCGTACATTTTATTATCCCTAATTTTGTCCTTTTAATTATATTAGTTTATTTAATTAATATCTTTTATTTTATTTTGTAGGATTTTATATTTTGTTGTGATAAAGTCAAAATCTTGGTGATCAAGCAATATTTAATGCTCTTATTCATGTAAGGAAATATCCAAGAAGAATTCTATAAGGAAAAGGAAGGAGGTGGAACAATCTTGGTGTGCAAGTCAAATCCAATGAGAGAAAGGAAAGACAATCTAGAAGATATCTTTGAGAAGTTGATTGCCACTAGGAAGTTGAAACCTATATGGAAAGGAAATAAAAGAGGCCAAGTTCAATGAATGTAAATTAGGGCACAAATTTATTTTCCCTATAAATAGGTCTCTTGTTTTAGAGAGAAGGTATCAGTTTAGGTTAGGAGTAGAAGTAGGATTAAATTATTTCTTCATTGTACGCTTATTGGAGGATCGTTAATTAAAGGGAGTTTTTTTATTTTATTTTTAATTTTCTACTTCTTCTTTATTTTAGTTAGTTTATTTATTTTCATGTCTAGTTAATTTCTTTAATCTAGGATGAAGATGAAATTAAATAATTATTCATGATAATATTTTTCATCTCTTCTACTATTTATGCTCTTATGTTTAATTGATTTCGCCTTCATGTTTCATTATTGAAATACCTTCGTTTTATAGTTCTTATGTGATTTTAAATTAATTAAGAGATTTTGATAGATTATTGTTAAGATATGAGTTTTTTCATAATCCATGCTTGCTCAAAGAAGTTTTGATGGGTTATAGTTAATCCTTAAATTTTCATAGTCTATGCTTGCCCACGTTAATTATAAAATTACTAAATTAAAGGGAAGGGAGATCAAAATCATAATTAAGTTATAAAAATAGAAGAGATTGAATTACTTGTTATGTTTATTATTTAATGGATTCGGATTCCTAGATTGCTTCCTTATTATTAGTTAGTTTAATTATAGTTAATTGATTCTCAATCTTTATTTCTAATTCGCCTAAAATAGATATTAAGGATACATTAAAATTAATCTAGTCTCTGTGGGTTCGACCTGTACTTGCCAGTTCTTCAACTTGACACTGTGCACTTGCAGTTACATATTTTTATCACATCAGATGTCAAGTAAAGCATATGAGCTTGAGTAGGCTTACCATGACAAGGGGAGAATCTGAGATTTTCACTTGAGAATACCTGAAAAGAAGAAGAAATGAAGTCAAGGAAGGATCAAAGTCACAATTATGAAAGAAAAACAAGATTTGAAATTTTTTCAAAAAAACCTTCGGACAGCCAAAATGCATCCTTCAGAGCTGTTTTTTGGATTATTTTGATATATATCATGGCCGTTGGCGATGACTTTTGAAGTGCTCGTCGATACGGTCGTTTTGATATATTATGGGCCCCGAGACTCCAAACGGAATAAAAGTTATGGTCAAAACAGTGATCACGCTTCCCAATGTTAAAATTTTGATACATTTTCTCCTAGGGTTTGCCCCCTAGGGTTCGGCCCCGCTAGGGTTCGGCCCCCCTAGGGATCGGCCTCCTGCAAAAAAAAAAGCGTGGCTTAATTTCCCCTATAGGGTTCGCCCCCCTAGGGTTCGGCCACCTATAGGGTTCGGCCCCCTAGGGGGATTTCTTGTGTGTACCTTGAAAATTCTCATACTCCACAAATTAATTTTTCGGAACGGAGGCTTCTTTGTCGATAAGTATTGTGTTTTTCTTTTTTATCCAAGGGAACCCTACCGAGATATAATCCAAGTAACGGGGCTCGGAAGACAAAAGAAAAGCTACAATGACCTGAGAAGAAACGTAGGAGAAGCAAGTCAAGAAGAAGTTCGGAAGAAAGTACTCAAATAGACTAATAACTTGAAAGAAAAAGAAGAAGGAAGAATGAGCCTATAGGGTTCAACCCTTAGGATTTGGCCCTATAGGGGTGAAATTGTTTTTTTACCTCTTTTCTAAGATGAGGAACGATTGCTTGACAACTTCTTGGTGATCTTCGGACTTGAAGGAGGAGAGAAGCAACCTTTATTTTCCTCTTAAGGAAGATTTTGAAACATAAAGATAAGTTTATTTGAGCTTATTTTTTAAATAAACATATATATTTCGAAATTCTATTAGAATACCAAATCTAAACAAATTTTCTCAAATATATATATATATATATATATATATATTTGATATCTGATATTTTATTCCTAATAGACAATTTCGAAATTATTATATATATATATATATATTGAATGTTTGATTTTCTTAAGGAAAAAAATCTTGCTTCATAAAATTCTAATAAAGGAAGATTTTGTTTCTAAATAATAAAATAAGATCTGATTATTGGATTTTATTTAGTGGTATCTGATGATCTTCCTTGTTTTAATTCTCAGAAAATAAGGAAATAAATATTGAGCAAAATCAGGAAGCTTTCAGATGATCTACCAAGAGGTTCAAGGAAGAGCTCTTCTAGGTCTTGCATCCTTAGGGTTTAACCCTAATGGTTTGGCCCCTAGGGGTTCCCTCTTCTAGAACTCTTGTGTTCAAGACTTGAACAAGAGGAGTCACACAAAATCATTCGAAAGCTTGGAGTATTTTGCACGAACGTCTCTCAGGAATCGTAACTCTCGCGCAGGGGGCAAATGTGGGCCCAAGTGCATATTAGGGTTTACATGACCTAATTAAATTAAATGTGCAAATTAGGGTTCATGTGACCTAATTAAATGTACAAATTAGGGTTTACAAAAACCAAATTAAATGCGTTAGATCCGGGGAAGTCTCCACGTGTTCCAAGGCAGAAGACTCGTGGATGCGACCCATTTTGGGAATTGATTGAGGGATTGGATTGGTGGCTAGAAGAACAGGGCAATTTGGGCATTACTTTGATGATTAAAGGGCATTTCTGGAATTTCTCCTTTAAAACATAATTAAAGGGTATTTCGGGAATTTTCCTTAAAACATGTGTCTGGTATGTGACTATTTCCCAAGAAAACTCTATAAATAGCCCCTCTATTCTAAGAAAAGGGGATCGCTCTCAAGACATTACACTTAGACTCTTGGAAGCTCATTACACTTGGAACTCTCTCCTAACTCGAAGACTCAAGAAGGCTCTTGGAATCCCTGCTACCCTAACCCGGTTTTCGGATTCTAAGAGTTCTGTCACGTGTCATTGGAGTAATCGCCCACCTGTTCTTCTCCCCTCATCAATCAGTTAATCAATTTCGTGCTCTTCGTGGATTTCTCTCCTCTCCAGCCAACACGAAACCCTAACTATAACGACCCCAAAATCAGGACAAGTTCCACTTCCGACTTTGGTCGTTAAAAATACATTCTCATTCTAGCTTTACAACATTAATCAATATTATAATTGATAAAAATGTGTATAAATTTAAAACTTTTAAAACTTTCTTTCATTTCCCGAATCGCAACCTTTACAATTCGTCTTATCTCAAAATCATATATATATATATATATATATATATATATATTATGATTTGTTTTAACATCTCACTTGAATATAAAGATTCAACTTTTAATATCATATTCATTCGTTTATACATTTTCATTTAAATCCATCAAGCTAAATGAATTATACAATTAACTGAATTTCCAACGCGACAACTAAATTCTCGATATAGCAACCCATATATTTATAATATACTATTTCTCATATGAAATCACAATCAATTCAAAACGAATAAATTTTATTCGATATTACACAAGTTTGACACAACTTGGTTCAATTCAATATAATAGTCCTTTTGACTTGATACAAGTTAAACTAATTAAATAATAATTATTGTCTTTACAAGCATACTTCAAGTCTCTCCCGCGAATATCATATGATTGTTCAACCGTTATCTGCAAATGAAATATTTGCAAGAATGAGCGTGATGGCTCAGCAAGTCTAACAGTTAACACATTTCATGCTTCACATAGCATACATGTTTTACAATGTATTCATACTATATACATTTTGTGAAGTGCATTATATCCATGCATTAAATAGTTCACGCTTGACATTTTTCAATTATACATTCCATTTCTCACATATCACAAATCATAAATAAGTTGAGTTTGTATAACCCAACTAACTTCAGTCATAAGTTGATTTTGATAATTCATATAGCACTGTAGTAGAAAACGCATTTTTCAATATACTCACAGAGGCTTTATTACGATATAAAATAATTCACACATAAACAATATCAAGTTCTCACACAACAATTAATACTAAAAAACTTGCCTTCGCAATGTATAGCTATTGATTCTATGCGCTTACGCGAGCTCAAAGCGTTATTATCCCATACAGCACCTCGTAACAATTGAATTTGGTGAAGTTTTAATTTTAGGAATCAACTCATATAACCTCCTTTCTCCTGCTGCTAGTCGGACTCCTTTCCCTAACCCAGTTGCTAATTTTTTTTTATTCTAGTTCTCTTGGCATACTACTAATTTGAGAGTAAAGGTTTGCCTAGTTTTTTTTCTTCTTCTTTGGTTCGGATGGCAGGCAGGAAAAGGAGCAAAAAGGCTGATTTCTTGACCTTTCTTTTTTTTTTTTGAACAAAAATAGAATTAAGGAATGGTTCGGGGCTGCTCTATTTCCTTTCTTGTTTTTGGAACGAAAATGGAAGAGGCAGGGAATTAAAGAATGAATAATGAATAACGAGCTTGCTTTGTATAACTTAGTGTCCTACTGATTATTTGATAACTTGACACCTCCTGCTTAACATTAGTGACTCATCTCATCACTTTATCATCTTTTCTAGTGACTCATCTCATCACTTTATCATCTTTTCTCCCAACGGATTAGTCTTAACATTTTAGCATACTTGGTTTATACATATATCACATTGCATTCCCAGTACATAGATATACATAATATTTGATATTCATTATTAACTGCTATTACATACATATAAATTAATTTAGGTGCTACAATTACATATTGGAGAATTATATATTTATATTATGTATAAAAATTATCTTACTAATTATGAAGTTATGTTCATAATTTAAATAAATATTTGAAATGGAACGAATAAACTTAATATTTATTCCAATAATCATTTAGTTAACCCATATGGGTTTTTAATTACATTTTATTACTTCCCTCCATAAATTGTCTCTAAACAAATACTTATATATATATATATATATATATATATATATATTCACTGATCAAATTTATAATTATGCATAAACATCATCCACTAATTATGGAATTATTTCCATAATTAATGTAACACCTTTTTGTGTAACACATCAATTGATTGGAATAATTATCATTTAATTCACATCCATTTGGCAAATATATTATAATGCAATATCTTTTCATAAAAACTGTCCAATAAAAATTGAAGCTATACGTTAAATAAACATAGTATATTTAACGCAATACACTTACTATATTAAAATAATTTAATATCATAAATTATTTCAATTTACTAATTTAATGAATACAATAATTTTCTGTATCATTAAATTTAACCATCTCTTTTTTCCCACAATTTATTATTATTATTTTTTTTACCAAATTATATAATAATATATACAATTATTTTCTTTTCGTTCTATAAATTATTTTCTCAAAATTTATTTAACTATAGCAAATATAATAATATATTCACTATATTACATAACATGCATACATTTCACCCAATAAAATGGAGGTTATTAAATATATTTAATACCACCAATTTACTATATTAAAATAATTTAATATTATAAATTATTTTTATAATTTCCTTCATCATAAACTATACTCATCTCATTTCTTATTAATAAATTGATTCTACAATTTATTTTCATGAAATAATAAATATATAATAATAATATATTTATTATTCACAAAAATCACATATTGCATAGCATATCACCAAATAAGAATTGTATTTATTAAATTCTTATTGTTAATATTTTCTGAAAATCCAGGTCATTACATTCTTCCCCCTTATAAGGATTCCGTCCCCGGAATCACAACACCGAATCGTTCCTACTCGGTCTATGTCTATTCTCTTCGATCTTGCCAATTCCTTCTTAGCGGCATTATTCTGCGATAATGAAATATATTATTTTCACATAACATATAACATAGATTAATACACATATTAACATGCATTTCTAATTATTAATAGCGTTCCGCTATTTCATACTTATCTTTCTAATGCTCCAAAAGTCTTTAAAATTCTCGGACTTAATCTTCCTTTCTTATATTATTTTCTGTCAATTCCATGATCCGAAAAGTTGTTCTTCTCATAATTCTATCCCTTTCTTCTTAGAACTTGCCCACACAACTCATCAATATAGATTTTCAGGTTATGCTTTTCTTTTTTAAAGATTCGTTTTGTCGTATTTTACGACCTACTTTCTTCTAAGGAACTTTATCCTTTCTATACCCAACTGCCAGAATAGAAATCCTCCACAATTGATCAATAACTGTGAAGACATATGAATAACTCAGGAATTCAAAAGATTCGCTTAGGAAGAGCTTTTTGCATCATGCTAAAGGTCATAAAGACCACAAATTTTCTTTTTCATGTTTTTGAAAAGGTTTTAACAGAAATTTATCTGTAAACCGTCTAGCTTACGGGCACGTAGGTGATCAGCCTGTTTATGCCCTGTGTTGACCCATACTGTCTTTGTCGCTATTTCGCGCAACAGAATTTCCCAATTCAGGGTTGTCCTGTGTTGATCAACACTATCTGTATCTGTCATCACCGCCTGTTGGCGCAAAATAATTTTTTTTTCCAGGGATATTCTGTAGTCCATACCAAATCAATTTAGTTGGACAGTTCAACAGCTTAATATAAGCAATGTAATAGCTGTGTCTAGCCGATTCAAATGGCATTTGACACCTCTTTAATTCTTCAAAATACTGAAAATTATTTTATGACGCATAGTACCGCCCTGTTTTAACAGTACGTTGAGGATGTCGTCATTTTATGACTTTGTCATACTACATCATACCATAGTGGGCTGACGATCCTTAGATCATATCCAAAACTAGGTTAATCTGCATTGATGACTCCATCATTTGTCATTCTACACCAGGTTCCATGATGCATTGATGACTATCTAAAAATATATTTTGATATTTTAAATTATTTTTGTCTAGCCGAAACAAATAGCGTAGACTCTTCGTTAAACAGTTTAAAACCATTGAAAAATCATTTTTGGTGTTATCATGCCACAACAGGTAACGATGTGATAATGGCTCGAAGTCCATCTACACACCCTTGTCACCTTGTTTTAAGGATAACAAAAATTTTATTTTTATTTTTTAAAGGCACATCAGTGCGAATTTAGCTTGATGTCAGAAATTTCGAAGTCTAGCATAGCTAGAAGATTTGGAATACTTATGCCTCCATCATCAACTTCAATTTCTCCAATGATCCATTGCTTAATAATTCTATCTATTTCTATCATCCTTAAAGCTTACTATACTAAAAATCCCCAATTCTTCATGCACAACTTTTCTATACCCCAATATAGTTCATTAAACATACCACACGTTATGAGTTTAGGAACTTACCACAATTATATGAGTTTAGGAACTTATCCTAGTCAGACTAAAGACGTCCATTCGCTGAGGGGTTCAAAAACGTATCATATGATTATGAGTCATGAACTTATCATAAGTATGAATTCAAAGAACTCGCACCTAATCTTAATATTCTCTAACTATCAAATATAAATATGAGAAAAGAATCACCTTCTCGTCATATGTATATCGATAGCGCGATACCAATATTTCAATGATTATCAATATAGGAAGCTAAGTGGTTGTCGAACCAACTCGACCACTAATCAATATAGGAAGCTGAGCGGTTGTTAAACCATGGACAAATCCCGTCCCATACCAGGATTTGTTCAACTCAACCACTATATTAATATAGGAAGCTAAGTAGTTTTCAAACCAAGCACAAAACCTCTGCCCATACAAAGGTTTGTACAACTCAGCGATCACATGAGTCCTCGATTGAAATCCCACCCAATCTTATCTAATGTCATCTTATTCTTTGCTTAATACGAATTTTCTTTAATTTATATTTCATCTGTAACTTTTTCTAAGTTTATCTTGTACTATCTCATAGTACCTTCTATTGATAGCATTAAGCTAAAATTGTCAATCATTCGATTGATCATCTGTCATTTCATGACTTAATCAGATCACATCGTGATCTTATTCTACGACTTTCTTTTCTTACAACCCTTTATCGTTCTATGATCGTTTTATTTTTACGATCTTCTGCATTTCCTTTTTAATCATATTATTTTATGATTATTCAAATCAGGTGTTCCCTGATCCTTTGGCTTTTTCATATTCTTCCTTGAATCTTTGCGTATTTTTTTAACGCATTCTTTACGAATTTTCTAGATTCCTTTAAGATCATTTAAACCTCATTCGAGTTTATGCTTAATATCTTCTTCTTTTTCATCTATCTAGTTTACGGTTATAGCCTATGGTACTATTACCTAAGCTTTATAACCCATAGCTCTGATACCAACTGTAACGACCCCAAAATCAGGACAATTTCCACTTCCGACTTTGGTCGTTAAAAATACATTCTCATTCTAGCTTTACAACATTAATCAATATTATAATTGATAAAAATGTGTATAAATTTAAAACTTTTAAAACTTTCTTTCATTTCCCGAATCGCAACCTTTACAATTCGTCTTATCTCAAAATCATATATATATATATATATATATATATATATTATGATTTGTTTTAACATCTCACTTGAATATAAAGATTCAACTTTTAATATCATATTCATTCGTTTATACATTTTCATTTAAATCCATCAAGCTAAATGAATTATACAATTAACTGAATTTCCAACACGACAACTAAATTCTCGATATAGCAACCCATATATTTATAATATACTATTTCTCATATGAAATCACAATCAATTCAAAACGAATAAATTTTATTCGATATTACACAAGTTTGACACAACTTGGTTCAATTCAATATAATAGTCCTTTTGACTTGATACAAGTTAAACTAATTAAATAATAATTATTGTCTTTACAAGCATACTTCAAGTCTCTCCCGCCAATATCATATGATTGTTCAACCGTTATCTGCAAATGAAATATTTGCAAGAATGAGCGCGATGGCTCAGCAAGTCTAACAGTTAACACATTTCATGCTTCACATAGCATACATGTTTTACAGTGTATTCATACTATATACATTTTGTGATGTGCATTATATCCATGCATTAAATAGTTCATGCTTGACATTTTTCAATTATACATTCCATTTCTCACATATCACAAATTATAAATAAGTTGAGTTTGTATAACTCAACTAACTTCAGTCATAAGTTGATTTTGATAATTCATATAGCACTGTAGTAGAAAACGCATTTTTCAATATACTCACAAAGGCTTTATTACGATATAAAATAATTCACACATAAACAATATCAAGTTCTCACACAACAATTAATACTGAAAAACTTGCCTTCGCGATGTATAGCTATTGATTCTATGCGCTTACGCGAGCTCAAAGCGTTATTATCCCATACAGCACCTCGTAACAATTGAATTTGGTGAAGTTTTAATTTTAGGAATCAACTCATATAACCTCCTTTCTCCTGCTGCTAGTCGGACTCCTTTCCCTAACCCAGTTGCTAATTTTTTTTTATTCTAGTTCTCTTGGCATACTACTAATTTGAGAGTAAAGGTTTGCCTAGTTTTTTTTCTTCTTCTTTGGTTCGGATGGCAGGCAGGAAAAGGAGCAAAAAGGCTGATTTCTTGACCTTTCTTTTTTTTTTTTGAACAAAAATGGAATTAAGGAATGGTTCGGGGCTGCTCTATTTCCTTTCTTGTTTTTGGAACAAAAATGGAAGAGGCAGGGAATTAAAGAATGAATAATGAATAACGAGCTTGCTTTGTATAACTTAGTGTCCTACTGATTATTTGATAACTTGACACCTCCTGCTTAACATTAGTGACTCATCTCATCACTTTATCATCTTTTCTAGTGACTCATCTCATCACTTTATCATCTTTTCTCCCAACGGATTAGTCTTAACATTTTAGCATACTTGGTTTATACATATATCACATTGCATTCCCAGTACATAGATATACATAATATTTGATATTCATTATTAACTGCTATTACATACATATAAATTAATTTAGGTGCTACAATTACATATTGGAGAATTATATATTTATATTATGTATAAAAATTATCTTACTAATTATGAAGTTATGTTCATAATTTAAATAAATATTTGAAATGGAACGAATAAACTTAATATTTATTCCAATAATCATTTAGTTAACCCATATGGGTTTTTAATTACATTTTATTACTTCCCTCCATAAATTGTCTCTAAACAAATACTTATATATATATATATATATATATATATATATATATATATATATATATATATATATATATTCACTGATCAAATTTATAATTATGCATAAACATCATCCACTAATTATGGAATTATTTCCATAATTAATGTAACACCTTTTTGTGTAACACATCAATTGATTGGAATAATTATCATTTAATTCACATCCATTTGGCAAATATATTATAATGCAATATCTTTTCATAAAAACTGTCCAATAAAAATTGAAGCTATACGTTAAATAAACATAGTATATTTAATGCAATACACTTACTATATTAAAATAATTTAATATCATAAATTATTTCAATTTACTAATTTAATGAATACAATAATTTTCTGTATCATTAAATTTAACCATCTCTTTTTTTTCCACAATTTATTATTATTATTTTTTTTACCAAATTATATAATAATATATACAATTATTTTCTTTTCGTTCTATAAATTATTTTTTCACAATTTATTTAACTATAGCAAATATAATAATATATTCACTATATTACATAACATGCATACATTTCACCCAATAAAATGGAGGTTATTAAATATATTTAATACCACCAATTTACTATATTAAAATAATTTAATATTATAAATTATTTTTATAATTTCCTTCATCATAAACTATTCTCATATCATTTCTTTTTAATAAATTGATTCTACAATTTATTTTCATGAAATAATAAATATATAATAATAATATATTTATTATTCACAAAAATCACATATTGCATAGCATATCACCAAATAAGAATTGTATTTATTAAATTCTTATTGTTAATATTTTCTGAAAATCCAGGTCATTACACTAACCCTAGCAAGACTAAATTTCCTTGCCTACAGTAAGTACTTTCTTCGTTCCAAAATTAAAAATATAATTTGACTTTTGAGATCAAATAACGGCATATTAAGAATGTCATGATTGAGCATCAACAAACACTAAATGATAATCATGCACAAGATTAAAGCTTGTTATGTGAGATGGTTCAAATGTGAGTTCAATGATGAAGATTTGTATGAATCCTATTTATTAAACATTCAAGTTTTAAATAAATGTATAAATATAGATATAGATTCCACTTTTCAAAAGAAAGTCATAACGCAAAAGTCATTTCAAAAGTAGGAAAAAATAAAAATAAACAAAAAATACACACATTATCAATAACATAGAATGGGAATCTCCAAAGTAAAGCTAATTGCAAACACAATGGAGGAAAACATCAGGCAAAAATCCAATAGGCAATATTAAAAATGTGTACCGACCTAATCTGTGGAGGTGCAACCCCCAGTTCATCTATCACAGAAGTAGATATATATATATATATATATATATATATATATATATATATATAAACACACACACACACACACACACACACACAACATTTATCAGGTCCGGACTTAAATTTTTTTTTTTTTTTGTTTTTTTTTTCAAAACAGTTAATAAAAAATATATAATAATTTTTGGTATTGAAATTTTTTTTTAAAACAGTGTTTTGGGTGTGATTTGGATACATATAATAAACAGTGTTGTACAATACTGTTTGTTATATGTATCCAAATCACACCCAAAATACTGTTTTAAATTTTTTTTTCAATACCAAAAATTATTATATATTTTTTGTTAACTGTTTTGAAAAAAAAGCAAAAAAAAAATAATTTTTGGGTCCGCATTTTATCAGGTCCGGACTCCCGGACCTGATCCTAACTCTCTCTCTCTCTCTATATATATATATATATATATTTTACTAATAAATAATTAAATATATAAACTAACTAAACCCTAAATCCTAAAAAATCCTGAACCCTGAATCCTGAACCTTGAATCCTAAATAATTATATAATATTAATATTTCAAATATATACATATAAATATATATTTATAAAATAATTAAATATATATCACATTAATATATATTAAAATAATTGAATATATAAATAAATAAATAATTACATATAACTATATATGAATAATTAAATATATTATATTTATACAATAACAATAAAAATTAATCAATTATATATATTTTAAATATATATATATATATATATATATATTGTACCAATAAATAATTAAATATATAATTTAGCTAAACCCTAAACCATAAAACCCTAGATATTAGCGTTTTCTATTATGTTTCTATATATATATATATATATATATATATATATACACACATACATATATAAACATAATATGCTTTAATAAACAATTATATAATAATATATAATTATACGCAATTAACTATATAATTTGATAATTACATATTAATATATTTTATAAATAATTAAATATACATTTAATATATAATTATAGATAGTTAAATACAAATCATAAGATTTATATTATATATATATATATATATATAATATCAACAATTACATATTAATATGTGTATATATATAGAGTTAAATATATAATTTAAGATTTATAGTTTATATATATATATATATATTATAATTATATATATTTTCACAAGAATATATATAATCTAACATTATTATATTTTTATGTTTATACAAATGTGTGTGTGTGTGTGTGTGTATATATATATATATATATTAATAAATTAACATAATATGCTTCAATGAACAATTATATGATAATATATATATATATATATATATATATATATATATATATATTAAATTTCTATATATTAAGATAAATAATAATTACATATTAATATATAGATTTATAAATAATTAAATATTCATATTATTACATATTTACAGATAATTAAATACATAATTATACATAATTAACTATATAATATACAATTTACATTTAAAGTATATATCTAATCATGTATATATAAATAAATATATTAAATATTATTTTTTTACCAAAATCTGGTTCATCAACCTATTTGCCGAACACTCATTAATAAATTTTAGAGAACTAGAATCGGTTATAATAGAAAACGCTAATATCTTAACATACAACCTAAGAGTTCAAATTCTAGCGTCCATGTCCAACCGCCTAAACATATGTCAATCCATCCCAAACCAACTCACAAATTGTATTTTCATATCAAAGTAGACATCGACACTTGCATTGTCTTGAAGCTAACAAATACATTAATCAAACCAATACTTAATAGGTTCAACAAAAAATATAATCACCAACTTAATTATTTTACAAAGATTGTAATTTAGCATAACTAAGGTAATTTTTCAAAAAAAACAATTTCTATTTCGGTATTAAATGGGTCTTTCGACAAATTTTCCAATTACTGTCTAATTATTAGCATCCACCAATTCATTTAAATTTTAGTATTAGGAATCAAAATGGCCTGATTTATTGCAATAAGATTGCTCTTTAGTAGGTTTTTCACAAATGAACCATTATTCATGGAGAGCAGATGCGCCTTTGTACTATGTAACATTAGCACATAACATTCTAAGCAATATTATTCGACAATGATATAAACAATACTAACAAAATAAGCATATAGATGACGAAGCATTTAAAATTATAAAACATGATTTTCTTTTTTCTTCTACAAGGCTCTTTTTCCAAATAAAAATCCATGACTCAAAATACTTCCAATTTTAGTCTAAATGTGATAACACCCTAGCTCGATCCAATTTAAGAAAATCTTTTAAAAAAAATAATTTGAAACCTTTTTTTCATCACAACAAGACCATTCAGATTAGGGTTTGGGGTTTGATTTTTGGGCATGTAAGCCATCTTCAACAAACCCTAAATCATAACAATCCACAAATACTCTATTAAGGGCCTTAATCTCAATTTTGGGCATAAAAGCCATCTTAATTGGTTTAAGGCCCTGAAACAACAACATTAAATCACCAATATCTTGTTACACAAATATTTTCTATGTCCATTGGAGCACTATTGATTAAGGACCTTAATTAGGCTCCTAGGTTCACACAAACGGTAACAAACATCATCAACCAATATACATCACGAAGTTCCAGCGAAGGGGTTTTTAAAAGCCAATTAATGTACCTCCAACCTCGCAACATCCAAAAATTTCTCGAAGGGAAGAAAATACCCATACAAATATCCAAGGTAGAAAAGTAATATGAAATTCTATAATGTTTAACTATATTAACCATCTAATCACAAAAACGGTTTCAACAGTCAAATATTCTACTAAATATGAATAAAATCCAATGAATTTACTAAATTCACATCATTGCATGTATAAACTCGATACAAGACTTGAGGATCAAAAAAACAACAATGAACATTTTAGGGTTTTAAGAGTTAGAATATACCTTAAGAATTAGATTTCTTTTACATATAGGATGAAGCTTTGCTACTCCATTACGACATTCAAGAAAATAGCAATCACTCGCCATATTTTTCAAAACAATTTTTTTGTTCTTTGAAAATTCTCTCTAAATACCTTGCAAAGCTCCTCCAAAATTCTCTCTATTTATAAAACCCTAAAACCAACTCTATTTATAGATGAGAAGGGCTGAAAAGGCAAGATTTTGATAGGGCAAACTGGCACTATAGTGTTGTACGACCCTGATAAATCAACTCTATAGTAGCATGCTGCCTAGCATAAGATCCCATGCAGCCCATGATTGGTCAGAAGATTATTCTCTCACTCCAGTCCCATTAGGCCTTTAAAACATTTCAGTTGGAAACTTCAATTATCAAAATTTTCAATTTTTACCCTTATGATGTAGCTGTCCCATACCACTAGGGCTACAACAACCACCCCCATATCAAACTCACAGGGCTAAATGTTGAAGTTCGCGCGATTTCCGAGTAATGCACGGATCCAAAAAGTCAATAGCTCAGTAATGATTAGATTATGCATGTCTTATGAGACAAGCAATGAGAACAAATACTTACAAGACTAGGTTATACGGAAATGTCAAACATTTTGTTTAGATCGCATATAGTTTGATGAATATACTACTTAGTAACCATCACTAATACAGGGATAAGAAAGACAAGTATAAACCTTTGAGGCAATAGTGATTTGTGATAGAAAAAAAATAGATTTCTTCATATGAACCACCCACCACGAGCATCATAACAAGCATAATAGGTGCTGGAATTTACAAAAATAAACATAGCTTCCGACTATATCCATGTGCTGATTGCACCCGCATTGCGTGTTCCAAAAGAGCTAGTCTATTTAGAGTGGGATTCAAGTTGAAAAGATGTGTCGCGAAAAATGGAAAATATGATTTGCTATCATCTTTTGGGTGTGATATGGCGAGAAACGGATTATGGATATTTTGATGGGGCTAGAGATGTAAAGTGGTTATGCTAGTTTTGAAATTAGATCATCATAGAATAAGTTACGGAATCTAATAAACTTGCACCTCTTTTTTCAACAACTGATTAAAGTTTGTGTTGCTACTCCTATTAAATCTTATCATATACAATTGTGTGATAAAAGTATGTAAAATATTGTATTTTAGGAATACTTGGGTGCAACGTAACTCAAATGTTATACTATGTTATGAATTGTCCATCATATTTTTATCTTGTTTTTAGTTATAAATTGTTGTCCTTTGTATGAGTTGTAAACAATACGGCCTTTCAAATGAAATGTTTCACTCCATCAATGACACAATATGATGATATTTAAGGTACAGGTTCTTACCTCTTGGTTATGCTATTAAAGGTGCTAGAATTTTAAATAAAGTTAGCCACCTGCTTATGGTTGTGAAATATAATTTATTACATATATGTATGTCAATATATAAATATTTAAAATCTATCCATTGGATTGTATCATTGTATCTTAATTTCTTGAATGTCATATTGCATTTTACATCGTATTTGAATCATATATATGTATTGATGCTTCATAGTTCTCAGATGTTTGATTATCAAAAACAATTTTGATGTATTTAGAAGGAGAGGAAAACTAGACCTATAAGTCCAATCCAAAACCTGGTTTAAAATAGTGACTAAGATGTTTACAAATTGACTCAAGGGTGTTCCCTTGAATTTTATTTTCGGTTGACGCCAGTAAATCTAATATTATTATATGTTGTGACTTGTCCATCATGCTACAGTAATGGAATTTTATTTTCCATTATTGTTATTATTATAAACACTGGTACTTTTTATGACATCTAAATAATTAGGACCTTTTCATGGAATGTTTCATTCCTATAATCGAAGTCTTGGGAGCAAAAGGATATGATTATATTTAAGGCACGTCTACTAGTTTTAGAGTTTGATCAATGTGAGGATTGCAGGCTTTTTAGTGTCGTATGCTCATAGCTTAGGCCACTTCTGTGTATTTTCATCGTTCGGATAATATACATTTGTTTTGAATTGCTTATTATTTTCATAGAATAAGTTCTATCGTTCATAAAATATTGTTCTTCTTGTTCGTATATGATTGAGTTTATCTATAATTTGTGTTTTATAGTCTTGTCTGAATATGAGTGGCACCTCTACTTGCAATGCTTACAAATAGAACTTATTCTAATATAATACAGTAGATAATGATCAATTTTTAATTAAGTTAATCATTAAAATCTAATATAATACAGCAGATAGCCTTGACCAAAATTCACTCGACAACCAACAGCAACCTAAAATTTTAATACTATTTCATACAAGCTTCGCTATTGAATCCAAGCTGTTATTCTAGAATTTAATCTCAAGGATATGGTTCAAATAAATAATCGTATTGTCAAAAATCAGAGTATCAGTTTGGTTATTTGTGTCACTGCTTCGATAAAATCTGAAATATTATCACTATAAATGTCGTGTATAGTTGAAATTTTGTTATAACGTAGAGAAATAACGACATACAGAGAAATAAAGACGAAACAACAATGTAACGGAGGAAGTAATACTAATAGCAATAATATGAAATTTTGGGGGTCCTATCGTTGCTCAAAATGTGTAATAGTAATAATAAAATACGAATATCTACATATGAACTTATCAAATAAAAATCATAATACTAAAAAAAATTATTGTTCAATATAATATTAGACAAATCTGCAAGATGTTAATAATATCATTGGAACAATGCTATACGTATTAGATGCTTAGTGTTTATCTAATTGATTTACTTGTTCTCTTACCATTTAGAATTTATATGGTTCGTATCGTAGGATACCAAAACCAATATCATTACTAAGTCCTCCACGGATGTTTCTTCTTCTAATCAAATAAATTATGTTTCTACCTCTTTTGTGGGTTTTTTTGTTTGTTTGGGGGAGGGGAATCTATTAACGAGGCCACGCCACTGCCCACTACAAATAATTCAAAACATTTACAAACCTCAAGTTCACAACGAAGAATTGCCAAGCACATAGAGTTTGGAGGTTACCCAAATTATAGCTGAATCCTTAAATTTATGCTTTACGTCTAACTGAGCATTTCATTCTTCAAAGTAATGGTCTACACCTGAATGAATATTAGAGAAAGAAAGAATAATCATAAGTTTTGGTCCAAATGAGTCAAAAACAAATCCCGACATACAATGTAAAAATATATATTATTTATATACAACATCCTTGGTGATACATTTCAATAGTTATCTACCTAGACTCTGCCTCTTATTTCCACAATTTGCAAGTCATCGTTAAACTCGATCTATTGTACGCCAACTTCCATTACTGCAACATAAGTCACAAAATACTAACAGTAAGTGAACAATTTAATAAGAAGCAAAATTTGATCATTTTCGCCAAAAACAAAAAGAGATACAAAGTAGCTACAAATAAACATAGTTAATTGGAAAATGTTTGGTGAAAGGCGAAAACATGTCATTTTAGTTGTTGAACATATCACTTTAGTTATGACAACTTCATAAATTATTGCAACCATCATTTTCTTAAATCACATTAAATTTCAACGGAAAATTTTTCATATACTACCGAGGAGTACTATATTAGACATTAGTAGCAAGGGGGGAAAACATGTCCTTGGGTAGAAAAAAATATGAAAACACTAATGAGGGATGATGAATTCAATAATCACAAAAAAGTCACACTTCCAATTATTAACAGTCTGATCCAGGCTAACAATGAATGATGATGAACAACAAATCATGCCAATGAATTATTTTGAGTATCTGTGAAACCAGACACAAAACATGAAAACGCTAATGAGGGATGATGAATTCAATAATCACAAAAAAGCCACACTTCCAATCATTAACAGTCTGATCTAGGCTAACGAGGAATTATGATGAAGAACGAATCATACTAATGAATTACTTTGAGTATCTGTGAAACCAGACAATATATCTAGAAAAACATTGGAAAAACTAAAAAAGTACAGAATTACAAAAAAAATCCACAATCTTTTTAGCTACCTACTTGAGTGTCCAACTTTAGATGGAAAAACATCCCTCAAAGTATCAGGTGACTTCTCATGTATAACAACAAAAAATTAAGTAAAAAAGAACTAAATATTACTAAGAAAAGAATCCAAAACATGCATACACGTTAGTTAAAAGCTATCAACAATCTCACTTTTGTAATGTCCCAAACAAAAATCTCATTTTTATGAACTTTTAGTATGGTAATACAACAGGGATGGACCAACAAATATAAATAATATCTTAATCATTGAATATGATTTGGTACATTTTCACAGCGATCTTCACAAAGCAAAAGTCATCTTCTGTACGTATCCTAACAAGCTTACTTTCCTTTTATTCGTAAAAGATATTACTACACCTAAAGGAGCTAGCTAACATAAGCAACAAAGTGATTAGGCCACCTCAACATCTAAATATTAGGCAACAGCTAATACTAACACATCATGGCACAAGCAATTTTGAATGCCAACGACAGTAAAAACAAGCTAATCATATTCGAGGATTTCTTCAGCAACATGTTTCTTTCAAGTACTGACAAATCATATCTTATTTATTATATCTTACGTATTGCAGCATCACAGTACCATTCAAAATATTTTAAAAAAAAACTTAAAAATTTTTTTTTTAGGAAAAAGTGACAGACTCAGTTGTTTGTTTCCCCTTGGTAAAGATCCAAAATGAGAAGGGAATAACTAGAGGACATAAGAAATAGAAAACAACCAACAACCAACCATCGTAAGTCAGATAAAATTATTGAGAAAAAATGATGAATAGGTATTCAAGCTTTTCTTCATTTTCTCTTTTTCCCTTCACTTCCAAAGAAACTGTTTAGATCTACCCAAAAATTTAAGGAAACAAAACTTGATTAGAACAAAATAATGTTCAAAACATAATCCCCTAAATCCCAAAGCAGAGAAGGTAAAGAAACTCCATCCCAAAATAAAGGAAGAGAAAGATCATAACAATCATTAAACACTCCAACTATACTCTGTCCAAATGTGACACAAAAGAGCAAATGAAGCACATTCCAATTGTTGGAATTTGCAGCAGTATTAACAAGAGCAACAGAAGACTAAAATTGGAAGAACTTAGCTGGAAGATGAATGAAAACCGAGGCGTAGCAAGCTACTGTCCTAAAAAGTGATTCCGCCCCCACTGGTAATAAGCTCAGGTACAAATGGGCTGCCGGCGGTCACCCTCCAGGATTCAACGGTGAAACCTCCAATTGTGTGTACTCACAGAAAGAGGCTTTGGACTTGTCTTTGTGGATTGCCTGACTCAAGAAAAACGAAGGATAGTGTATATCCAGAATGCAGGAAGAGAGAGTTAACTGTTAATTTTTGTTGATTGTTTTCTGAAGTTGAAAGAAGAATAGTTATAGGATTTGTTAGATCTAAGATCTGAGATCTGGATCAAGAACCATGTGTTCGGTCATGTAACAACACAAAACATGGAAGAAGTTTTAGTAACAAAAAACGTGTATGGAGCTCAAGTAACTTAAAACATGTTTCAGCTTAATCAAAAATTGTGTTAGGAATTTTAGCAAAAACATTGGGCTACCTGGGTGCACCCGCGAGGCCAAATTGTCCGGATCTGCACCCCCCCTGCGCGGGCGTAACGCGCGCCCACACGCATTAAGGTTTTCTGGCCGGAAGTCCAAGATCCAAGCTTGGCCCAACCCAATTCCTTAGCCAACCTCATGTGCGCGAGCCCATCCCTTTTTCCTCAACCATGTTATTAAGCCCAACACTAGAACTTACTAATATACCAAAGAAAGGTTCTCAAAATAGACAATGTGGGACTTTGGCAAAGTTAAAGATTTTGAAGCACAATTTTGAAGCACAACCAACAATCCCCCACATGATTCAAAATTATCAAAGAAGAATTTAAAAGAATGAAGTCAGGCAATAGATTATAGATACATCATGTCGATACCTTGTGGGTTTGAATCGACACTTAGTGGAACAAGCTCATGAATGTAGATTATAGGTGAATTAAAATCTTGAACCCATTATCTGTGATACAAACGGTTGAACTTGCACACATACCCAAAAATCTTGAATCCACACAAGTCCGCGGTTGGGCGCGTTCTAGGCCATGCGCCATATCCCAGATTTTTCATAAAGGCTCTAGAGAGTTTGCCACATGCTCTCATAGGAAGCGGCCCACACTTCCACCTTTATATAGGTGAACCCATCAAGTGTAAACTGACATACACCACCCTTTAGGGCTATGAGTTTCATTAAGAATCTAAATGATTCATCCTATCACAATTTGTCAGTAAGCACCACATACACACAGGGATAAATAATTGTAGTGCTATAATTAAGTAATTCCGTGACTTGTTGTTACCCATTGAACCCAATTCATGGGATCTCCAATCACATGGGTTGGGTTTCCATCACGTATTACTCACTCAAAATGTTGGCAATAGTCCCATCCCTCTGGATGCTTCTTGGACAATCTTTTTAATCAATCCCTTTGTAAGCGGATCCGCTAGGTTCTTTTCAGACCTCACAAATTCCATGGAAATAACACCGTTACTGATCAGTCCTCGTACAATATTATGTCTCAAGCGAATATGCCTTTGTTTCCCATTATACACTTGGTTCATTGCTCGGCCAATAGCAGCTTGAGAATCACAATGCAGAGATATAGAAGGAATTGGTTTAGACCACAATGGTATGTCTGCCAATAAATTCCTCAGCCACTCTGCTTCTGTACCTGCCAATTCTAATGCAATAAATTCAGATTCCATAGTAGATCTAGCAGTACAAGTTTGTTTAGCAGATCTCCAAGAGACAGCTCCTCCACCTAAAGTAAACACATATCCACTGGTGGAGTTTGTTTCATCATTATCAGATACCCAATTAGCATCACAATATCCTTCTAAAACATTAGGATGACCAGTAAAATGTATACCTACATTAACTGTTCCTTTTAAATATCTCATTAGACGTGACAATGCATTCCAATGATCTTGTGAAGGATTATGAGTATATCTGCTAAGTCTACTGATGGCATATGCAATATCAGGTCGAGTACAGTTCATTAGGTACATTACACTACCAATGATTCTAGCATATTCAGTTTGTGCAATACCAATCCCTTTATTTTTCTTTAAATGTATACTAGAGTCATAAGGTGTTCCTAATGGCTCTTCATTAAAGAAATTAAACTTCTTAAGAATATTTTCCACATAATGAGATTGAGATAAGACCAAACCATCTGCATTTCTATTAATTTTCATGCCAAGAATCAAATCCGCTTCTCCCAAATCTTTCATGTCAAATTTAGAAGATAAAAAGGTTTTTGTGGTTTTCACAACTTTCTCATCAGTACCAAATATTAGCAAGTCATCCACATATAAGCAAATAATCACACCACAGTTTCCATTGAATCTACTATACACACAAGTATCAGATTCATTTGTCACAAAGTCATTAGACAAGAGAGTTTTATTAAATTTGTCGTTCCATTGTTTTGGTGCTTGTTTCAAACCATACAATGATTTCACAAGTCTACACACTTTTTGTTCTTCTCCTGGAACAACAAATCCTTCTGGTTGACACATATATATTTCTTCATTTAACTCACCATTCAAGAAGCAGTTTTAACATCCATTTGGTGGATTATCAAATTATGAATAGATGCCAAAGCAATTAAAATTCTTATAGTTGCAATTTTAGTCACTGGTGAGTAAGTGTCAAAATAGTCAAACCCTTCTTTTTGAGTATACCCTTTAGCCACAAGTCTAGCCTTGAATTTATCAATAGACCCATCAGCTTTTAACTTCTTTTTAAACACCCATTTACTACCAATAGGTTTACACCCTCTAGGCAAATTAACGAGTTCCCATGTATGATTAGACATAATGGATTCTAGTTCACTATTAATAGCATCTTTCCAAAATGTTGCATCAATAGATTTCATTGCTTCTCCATACGTTTTAGGGTCATCTTCAGTTATAAAAGCAGTTATAAAATCTGGGCCAAAAGTTTTCTCAAAACGTTGCCTTTTACTTCTAGTAGAAGCAGGTACAGGTTCTTTATCTTTTCTTTTAAGAAAATCATTTGAAGATGGACTGCCCACGTCTCTTATTTTCATTGGAAGAATATTTTCAAAAAATTCTACATCCTTAGTTTCCAAAATAGAATTATTCTGATAATTATTGGTCTCATCTTTAATTACCAAAAATCTGTATGCAGCACTATTTAAAGCATATCCAATAAAAATACAATCCATTGTTTTAGGCCCAATTTTATTCCTTTTAAATTCTGGTATAGCTACTTTAGCTAGACACCCCCACACTTTAAGATACCCCAAGTTAGGAGCATGATTCTTCCATAAATGATATGGTGTAGAGTCTATCTTTTTATGTGGAACTCTATTTAAAATATGATTTGCAGAAAGACAAGCTTCACCCCACATATTATATGGTAAACCAGAACTAATTAACATGGCATTCATCATATCTTTAAGAGTTCTATTTTTCCTTTCAGCGACTCCATTGGACTGTGGAGAATATGGTGGAGAAGTTTCATGTATAATACCATTTAGTTCACAAAATTTTTTGAGACTTCCTGATTCATATTCTCCACCACGATCGGATCTAACTCTTTTAATCTTTCTATCTAACTGATTTTCAACCTCTGCCTTGTATTTAATAAACATTTCTTCTGCTTCATCTTTAGAGGCAAGGAGATAAATTTGAGTATATCTAGAATAATCATCCACAAAAGAAATATAGTATTTCTTACCACCTCTACTTGTAGTATTTTTAAAATCAGCTAAATCACTGTGAATTAACTCAAGAAGTTCAGTATGTCTTTCAACACTTTTAAAAGGTTTCTTAACATGTTTTGCTTCCAGACAAATTTCACATTTATTAAACTCAGTATTTGCAAAATTTGGAATAAGCTCAAGTTGTTTCAACTTTTTAATAGATGCCACATTCAAATGTCCTAATCTAGCATGCCACATATCCAAAGATTCAACAATATAAGCAAAAGAAGCATTCTTATTATTCAATTCAGCAGAAGCATCAAGAACAAATAAACCCCCATTACAAAAACCTTTTCCCACAAAATCCCCATTACGGGTAAGTACAAGTTTATCAGATTCAAACACAAGTTTAATCCCAGCTTTGTTCAACAATGAACCAGACACAAGGTTTCTACGAATATCAGGCACATGAAGCACATTTTGCAAAGCGATAGTTTTTCCCGAAGTTAACTTAAGTAAAACTTTCCCTTTTCCTGCAACTTTGGTGGTTCGAGAATCCCCCATAAAGACATTTTCCCCATTAGTCACAGTTTCGTAATTAAGGATTACATTTCTGTTTGCACAAATGTGTCTAGTGGCGCCGGTATCAACTACCCATTCTGTGAGGTTGTCAACTAAGTTTACTTCCGAGACAACAGCAACAATGATATCATCGGTTTCAGCTAGGTTCGCTTGGGGCTTAGGCTGAAAACTATTACTATTATTAGTATTATTATCTTGCCCCTTGCGAAAGTGACACTTCATAGCAATATGGCCAGGCTTGCCACACACGAAACAAGGACTTTTGGTGAAAGGTTTCTGAATTTGATTGGGAGTTTTGAACCTATTGTCTTTACCCCGGGTTGAGTTCTGATTTTTCCCTTTGTGGTTTTTGGACGGTTTTTGATTTGGATAATTATGGGTCTTCCATTGTGGCCTTTCTTCAACGAGATTGGCCTTGGCAGAATGATGAGCAACTATGTCTCCTCTATCTTTTTCCCTGTTTTGTTCTTCAATATGTATGTGTGCAACTAGTTCCTGCATAGTAAAATCTTTAGTGTTATGCTTAAGATTCATTTTATAATCTTTCCATGAGGGTGGTAATTTTTCAATAAGTGCAGCAGCTTGAAAGATCTCGCATATTTTCATTCCTTCCCCAATAACCTCCCCCACAATAGTCTGATATATATGAACTTGCTCTATTACGGATTTTCCATCTTGCATCTTAAAGTCTAAAAATTTTCCAGCAACATATTTCTTAAGTCCAGAGTTTTCTACAGCATACTTAGACTTTAAAGCTTCCCAAATCTTCTTAGCACTATCATACGGGTAATAAATCTCAAACAACGTATTAGACAAGTAATGCAGCATATATCTACGACATGTACGATTATCCTTAGCATAATCCCTTGTTGCAGAAGTATCAGCATAAGTTTTTTCAAGAGTTTCAAGAACATCATTAACAGGAGTATCAGGAAGTTCCACAATAGGATCCATATATAACACATATTCCAGATTCATAGTTTCCAAATAAAACAACATGTCTTCAGACCATCTCTTAAAATTCGTACCATCAAACCGTTCAATTTTAGCAAAGTCTAAAGCAGATTTCATCTTGTTAATAAATCGAATCACTTTTTAGATTGTTGGAATTTGCAGCAGTATTAACAAGAGCAACAGAAGACTAAAATTGGAAGAACTTAGCTGGAAGATGAATGAAAACCGAGGCGTAGCAAGCTACTGTCCTAAAAAGTGATTCCGCCCCCACTGGTAATAAGCTCAGGTACAAATGGGCTGCCGGCGGTCACCCTCCAGGATTCAACGGTGAAACCTCCAATTGTGTGTACTCACAGAAAGAGGCTTTGGACTTGTCTTTGTGGATTGCATGACTCAAGAAAAACGAAGGATAGTGTATATCCAGAATGTAGGAAGAGAGAGTTCACTGTTAATTTTTGTAGATAGTTTTCTGAAGTTGAGAGAAGAATAGTTATAGGATTTGTTAGATCTAAGATCTGAGATCTGGATCAAGAACCATGTGTTCGGTCATGTAACAACACAAAAACATGGAAGAAGTTTTAGTAACAAAAAACGTGTATGGAGCTCAAGTAACTTAAAACATGTTTCAGCTTAATCAAAAATTGTGTTAGGAATTTTAGCAAAAACATTGGGCTACCTGGGTGCACCCGCGAGGCCAAATTGTCCGGATCTGCACCCCCCCCTGCGCGGGCGTAACGCGCGCCCACACGCATTAAGGTTTTCTGGCCGGAAGTCCAAGATCCAAGCTTGGCCCAACCCAATTCCTTAGCCAACCTCATGTGCGCGAGCCCATCCCTTTTTCCTCAACCATGTTATTAAGCCCAACACTAGAACTTACTAATATACCAAAGAAAGGTTCTCAAAATAGACAATGTGGGACTTTGGCAAAGTTAAAGATTTTGAAGCACAATTTTGAAGCACAACCAACACCAATAAGATCTTTCCATTCACAGAATTTCCAAACCCCCTATGGCTGATTTGAAGATAACTCTCCATAGACAATGGGCAGTCCCAAGCCTCATACACAATATTGTAATGGAACCAGATAACAGCTGCAACCACTCCCTTCACCAGATTTGTGGTGTACAACTGCTATCCAAGCCACAACTCGCTAGAATTGCAAAACACTCAAGCTTTGTTGTTTTGCTGCCGAATGGAAAAGAGAAAATGAAGAAAAGAAGAAAATAAAAAATGAAAGGGGAAAAAGAAGGACGAAGATCCGCCGTGGGGTCGCCAACGCAAAGTCGCCGCCGGAGATCTGACCGCCGGTGCTGCTGAAAAGTAGATAGACAGAGCGAGTGAGGGTGAAAATAGAAAGAGAAGTGTTTAGAAGTGAAGGGTAAAAGATAGCGTACGAGGAAGGAACACGGTCATAGATATACGTTCAAGTACTCGCACGAGTATCAAGGTGAATTTGAATTTCGAAATTTGAAATTTTTGGTAAAAACTAACATACTTCTCTCTGTTTAAATTCAAAATTTTGGGTAAACCTACGGTATCTTAATTTTCTTACGATTCCGTTACTTTCATTGCAATTCTTTACAATTCCGTTACTAACTTTATTAGTTTCTTCTCTCCCTTTCTGAGGTTATAACCCACATATAAAAATAATATTTCATGACATTTTTTAATTAATTAAAGTACTAAACTAATATTTATAAATCATTATTTCATGTTTAAATAGTTTAAAATTTAAACAAATAATACATAACATATAAACTAAATTTAATGATACGAGAAATTTGTCTTCCATAAAATGTACTGAGACATACAAAATGAAACAAATTTTCTATCTCTAAAAAAACAATAAATAAAACAAATATCATATTTCACGATATCTTTGATAAGAAATATGATGTGCCCAGGTTTTTAAAAAAAAATCAAATTAAAAAACTGTTTAAATCTACGAAACTTTAGATCTACCAAAAAATTTAAAGGAAAAAAACTTCATTAGAACGAAAAAATGTTCTCAGATCTACTATAATACTAAGTTGTTTTTGAAACTTATATTGCTAGATATACAAAATAAGTTTCATAAAACATTTTAATCGGATCATAAACGCATAAAACACACACGAAAGCATCATTCTGATGGATATATAAGTTAGGGTTTTCACCCTTTTAGAGGGAAGGAGAAGAGAGCGAAAAAAGAATTGGATGAAGGAGAGATGAGAAGAAATAAATGAAAATAAAAAAAAGTGCATATTTTATATTTCTTAGCATAAGAGTAATCCAACGGTTGGGAGTTATTCTTTCATTTTAATGAACGAGTGAAATTTCATCCGATCTTTAAAAAAATGAATTGGCGGTTGTAATTTGAGACTTTTGAATTTGTGATTGAAATCTTTTACATTGAATCAAATCTAGATCAGATCTTAAAATGTTATTTAATAAATATTCACAATTATTTATAAAATATTAAAATTATATATTTTAAAATAGGATGAATAATTGACATTAATTTAATAACTACAAAGAATTCAACGCACGTAGTAGTCCCGTCCCAAAATATGAGTTCTACACTTAGTCTTTTTTATTTCTATTTTATTGTAATTATATAGTTACAATAAAACATAAATAAGATAAGTCGTATATATCTTTTACCTTCTTTCTTTTCTCTTTCTTTCCTTACATTAAAAAGTATTTTAAATGTAGTTAAATTCTTGGCTTAGTTAAAATAAATAAAATAAAATTTGAGAGATTTAAAAAGTGTGTTGGGTCTCCAACTTTTTATATTTATTTTGATGATAACAAAAATTAGTAAATAGATTAAGTAAATAGTAGAATCCTCTCCATATGATTTATATTATAATAAAATCTTATTTACTTTGATCAAAAATATTTTTAATTTTTATTGAATTAATATTTTCTTGACCTTGATAATTTAATATTAAGTATTAAAGAGATTAGTTCATATAATAACATTTCCTAATGTAAGAAAACTCCTATTCTTTCTAAATAATTTTTTATTTACTAGAGTTTTCAAAACACTATATTATATATTAAAGCTACTTTGCCAAAATACATGTGCAAAAATTAAAGTAACATGCAAAAAGCAAAAGGTGCCTTTTACTTCATCTGAAAAATTGAGCATGTGCTTGGAATAGTTTATGTAAGTTGAAAACTTAGAAGGCATTTTTGTTTAAAGGCTAAACTTTCAAAATTCAAAAATGTAAATGTGCTTTCTTCAAAGGCCAATCCATGTGACTACTTTTTGATCAATCATATCCTTTTATTTTTAAATCAAAAAAAATCCTAGCCTTTGATATTTCAAATGAACTTCCAAAAGACCTTTATGTCATAAGCTTGAAAAATCTATAAATAAGAGGCACTTTCATTCATTTTAACTTGCCAATTTCATTTTATTGAAAAACAAATACTCCTTGCCTACATTTTCTCTCTAAGATTTCAAGAAACTTTCTCTCTCTTCTACTCAAAATTTTTATCTTTCGTTGAAAAGAAAATTGGTCAAAGTATTTGAGATAAGTTCTTAAATTGATTTATTTAAATTATCTCATACTTGTTCATATTTATAGATATACAAATATAAATTGTTATACATATTTATATATATTAAAGAATTGTGACTTAGAGATAAGGAGACTCATAGGAAAAACCAAACGGCCTTCAATATCACTTCTATCCTGTGTTGACGGAAATAGTAAGCTTAAAATTTAAAATATGAGTTGATCTATATTGAACTCATAACTATTTGGTTCCAATCTATATAACCCATATTAAAAACAGGTTGTGACGATTAGAATTTTCAAAAATTATTAAAATAAGAATTTAATTAAATAAAATTCTTATTATGTGATATTTGATTCCATAAATGAAATTGTGTTGTGCAATGTGATGAATTGTATAATAATAAAAATAATATTATTTATTATTATGTGCAAATAAATTGCGAAAAAAAAATTTATAATGAAGAGGATATAATTTACAAAATTTTATATGCGATAAAAAACATATTGAAATAATTAATGAAAAAAATTATTTTAATATAATAAATTTGTACATTAAATAAATTAATTTTATTTAATAAATAGCTTTTATTTTTATGAAAAAGATTTTTGGTATAATACGTTATGGTATTTATGTGCATTATGTATTTATATTATATATAATGTTCCATGCGATAAGTACTGAGGGTACTTAATTTTTTTATAAATGAATAAGTATGCTAGGATGGTAAATAATATGTAAACTTAAGTATTAAGCTAGGATTAAATAATAGGAAGCATGTGATGGGATATTAGAGAAGCAGGAGTTGTATACTTATTACAGTACTAGACGGATGGCTAAGCAAATCATATTCCGTAGCAACCAAGAATATTGTGTGAGGAGCAATCAAAATGAGTTCTATAAAACTCAAGCCAAATACTCAGCCTTCTCTTTCTTCTTCCTTGTCCATCCGAAGTACCATTCCATGTCCAATTCAAATTCTAAATTATCCAGCAAATTGAAGAACTAAGCAAGTAAACTATAATTGAATATGAGAAGTAGCAAGAAGAGGAATCAATTGCAACTAAAAGCAAGGAATTCGACTCATTTACACCCTTAATCGAGAATCTATGTATATTTTAGTTTTGCCAGGAATTATAATTTTGTGTTGGATAGTTTTTTCACGTTTACTCTTTTTTCTGCTGTGTGCTTGTTCAGACAATATAACTAAGTCAATGCATCTTAAAGTTTCACTTCATCAGCCAATTTCATTGTCTTACATCATCATAGCATTTCATTTTGTTTGCATGAATCTCTTGTAAATGTTGGTTGAATTCATTATCTAAAAGAAACTAAGTAGCTGCCTTGGAATATTTAAACTACATATCTGCTGGACAATTTCTTGAAAGAACTAAAACTCTTCAAACAAAAACCTTTAAACCAACAACTCCCCCGATCAATATTCATATTTTTTCACAACTATAATGATATTTTTTTCAAGATCATCCTCAACTGAATATTGAGTCGCACTAATTTTATTTGAGAGAAGAACTTGTGGATAACTCATTTATTTAAGAAAGTAATAATACCCTAAATTTAGGGGAATTGTCTTTCCAACTCACAGAAAATCTTGGTTACAATACAAGGGATCTAAAGAAGAACGAGGCTAGGCTATATTAGTAACAAGTAAATCCTTTGCGTGTCTGTAAAAAAAAAAATCTCCCAATATTTTGGTTTGGGGATAAACATCAATCGTAAGGTCTGAGACGACCCAGAAAGTACTTGATCATATCACGATCACCTTTGTAAGCCTACTTGGGTATTGAGTATTTACTTGTAAGAACTGAATAGTTGTAACTCCAGAAAAAAATACAGTAACATGTTTCTTATAAAAACCCATTCATATATATATATATATGTGTGTGTGTGTGTGTGTGTGTGTGTGGATCTGGATAACATACAGATTTTATATGGATTGATTTGGTTCTTTTGATTCTTGTTCGAGCCGGATGATGAAAAATTATCATGTCTGGTTCCTTCGGGGGATGGATCTATAAGAATTTGCCTATCCCAAAGACTGGATCCCAAGCAAGTGCTTTTGAACAACAGTTTTCAATCTACCCAACTTAGCTATAGTACATGAGTTCTTCAATTCTCTCACGAACTGGCTTCTACTTGCCATTTTTCTTTGGTTATTCTAAAACAAACTCTGAATAAAGATCTTTAAGAGCAATCACAACAGTAGTTATTAGGGACCCCATTATTGCTCCCTGCATTATTAATATGCCCAAAGCCATAGTAAGTTGCAACTTCAAAATCAAGTGTTTCACTTCAACCACATAATACTAAACACACATGTAAGAGCAAGCACAATCAAACAAAAGCTACCAAATAAATTACATACAGATTATGCAAAATCATTTATGATACATTAACACGGCAAAAAACATTGTGCGACCTGAGAAATTGACTAATCTATTTAATGTTTTTGCTTTCTGCATACACTATACTCTCTTTTATAAAATGTAGCTTCCCCAATAGACTACTAACTTCCTGTCGAGTAATGCGACTAAATGAACACCTAGACTCTATTAAATAATTTGATCTTACAAAATAAATGCATCAACTGTTATAGGCTATTAGGCAAAAAATTAAGCCAGTCAGATACTTTGATGAAAAGAGCAGGGAAAGAATCATAAGCCTCTTACCTCCACAACAGATAGAAAGACTGTCATTCCGCCAATGATGCTAAGGCCAGTGAGATATGTACTATGACTAGGAATATCTTCTTGAATTTCAAGACATCCGCACTTCATAATCACGTGATAAAATAATACAAGACCCAGAAGAAAATCATCGAGACACAAAATTGAAAATACCTGTTGCTCCGGACACAATGGAATTACCAATTATGAACACGAGCTTAGCACTCCCACCTAGAACTGATTTACCACTGGCAAATACGCCTTGCATCACGTCCAATCCTTGAAAGGCAAACCCTTATGCCTTCTCAACCAAATCCTCCCTTGTGATCAGTAATTCCTAAAAGAACGCGTCAACTTCCGTATAAATTCCCCCCCCCCCATACACGATTAGTAACCCTCTTCTTCAAACTCAGAAGTTTCTCGGTGTAAGGGGATGAAGACATCAAAGCAGTGGACTTTGAAAAAGAATTCACTATTTGAGTTATTACAAAATGCCTAATTCCAGTAACAAACTCTGTCATATTATGTTGCATTGCCAAACTATCAATCTGATCAGACACGGTATCATAAAATTGGGTAGTGTATCAATCCACCATCCCACGCACATCATTTTTGTCTATCCATTTCTTCATGTGGATAGGTGACAAGGATGAGGAGGGGAAAGCCACACAGCTAAAATTGGATAAAAACACAGTGAAATGCGTCACTCGTTGATGAATACTACACTGACAAATTTGATCTTCACATTAAACGTACGCAGTACATTCTTAAAACTTACAGCACTTAGGCCACTTGGTCCGCTCAATAGTTAGCACGTACGCCAAGTAAATTACTACTCTCTAAGCTACACATCCAACCCCTTAATTATACTGAGTTTAAAATATATATTTGTGCAAATAACACATTATCAATTCCCAAAGCTCTGACATATGCATGTTATGAAACTGTATAGGTTCATACATGTATGCAAAGAAGATCATATACAGAGAAGATCATATACAGCTTCTTCGAACTCTAACTTTAAATTTGTTTTGCCATTGAATATGCTTTAGAGAAATGGAAATACAGGTGGGAGTCTAAAGTTAATCAAATGTTGTATTTACTTTCCAGTTCCAAGGCCATGATTTATGTTGTCGGCATTGATTTTATTGAATTATTGAAATGCAATACTATTTTTTACTCTTAGTACTTTTTAATTTAAGTTTACTTTCATATATTTTGTATTTCCCATGTCAAATCACTTGACAAATCAAATTACTGAAAAACATACAAAATACAGAAACATGAGGAATCATATTTACAATGGACTACATGCTTATACATACTAAAAACTAAGGAGGTGTGGAACTTGTGAGAGAGGATTAAGATTTGTAAATGTAAATTTTGTGATTATTAAATGAAATTTCTTATTCCGACTCTGTGTTATGCTGTGTTATGTGATTGAATATTTTATTAAATAATTAGGTTAAATAAAAATATTTTTGAAGCTGCTTAGTCGTAGTTACGTGGACAAAATGATTTGTCATGATTCTGACGATTTCACTAAGAAGCATCTAGGCCAATTATTTTAGTAAGCTGTTGTGTCGTGTTTGGAAATGATGAAGTGATTTTTTGTGCTTCGAAGTTAATATAATATTATATTAACTGATAAAAATCTAAATAAGTTAACTAGGGTTAAAATGATAAATTAAATTATAAACCCTGATTAGCAAACCCTAATTGATAAAAGTTATCTGAATTGGCGAACCGAAACCCTAATTGTTACATAAGAATCTTAATTGATATAATTAGATTGTAAGTAATGAATCATAACATTAATTATGAATCATTGAACTTAGATTAAAACCCTAATTGAAATATTTAAACCGCAATTCATGAATTAAGAAACCCTAACCCTAATTTAATCTTATAACACTTAATTATGAAATGATAAACCTTTATTATGATATATAAACTTAATTAAGGTATTACTAAACATAATTAAACATCCTAAACATGATTTACAAAAATCTAAGTTTAATTAGTAAGGATTAAATCAAAATTAAAAGCTTTAACCAATAGAAATTGAGCTAGGCGTGTGCAAGCTTGTGCTAAACACACTCCAGCACAAGCATGACTAGACCTGGCAAACGGGTCGGGTCAGCCCAAACGGGTCAGGCTAATAAGGGGCCGGGCCAAAAAGACCCAGCTATTTATGGGCTGAAATTTATAGGCCCGGGTTGGGCCGGGTCGGGCCAGCCCGCGGGCTTTCTGTTTTTTTTTAAAAAAAATTATGCATTTGCTAAGATTTGAACTAATGATCTCTTACAATTAAACAAGAGCTCTTACCAACTGAGCTAAAAGAACTTTATTACATTATACTCCCTCCGTCCCATAATAAATGTCCTAATTTGACTTTCATGGTCAAATTGATCATTTTTAGAATTATTAATTAAAAATATTTATATAAAATTTTCAAATTCTGAAACTTGACACTAGTAGTAAATTCTCCGTAGTTTATTATGATCATAATCACTTGGCGTATATTTTGTTTTTTTTAAGATTTATTAATTTAAAAAATGGTCAATTTCACCATGAAAGTAAAATTAGGACGTTTATTATGGGACGGAGGGAGTATACGTTAATAATATATATATATATATATATATATATATATATATACATGTTACTACTGTAAATATATATATATATATATATATATAACAATTTTTGTAAAACTTTTGAAAATCTAGAAAAATGAAAAGGTATTTCAGAGAGAGAAAAATAAATAATACCAAATATTGTTATATAGATACACGTTAATAATATATATAATTATATATATACGTTACTAATATATAAATATATATATATATATATTATAATAATATATAATTAAATATATAATCTAGCTAAAGCCTAAACTATAAAACCCTAGAACCATAAACCCTTAACAATTATATAATATCAATATTTCAAATATATACATATTAATATATATTTATAAAATAATTAAATATATATCGTATTAATATATATTAAAATATTTAAATAAATAAATAAATAATTATATAAATAATTAAATATAACTATATATGAATAATTAAATATATTACATTTCTACAATAATAATAAAAATTACTCAATTATGTATATTTTAAATATATATATATATATATATATATATATATGATACCAATAAATAATTAAATATATAATCTAGCTAAACCCTAAACCCTAAAAAACCCTGAACCCTAAAAACCCTAAAAAACTCGAAATAGTGAACCCTAGAACTATAAACCCTAAACAATTATATAATTTTAATATTTCAAATAAACACATATTACTATATATTTATAAAATAATTAAATATATATCATGTTAATATATATTTCAATAATTGAATATATAAATAAATAAATAATTATATAAATAATTAAATATAACTATATATGAACAATTAAATATATTATATTTATACAATAATAATAAAAACTACTCAATTATATATATATATATATATATATTATACCAATAAATAATTAAATATATAATCTAGCTAAACCCTAAAGCCTAAAAAAACCTTGCACCATAAAAAACCCTAAACCCTAAACCCTAAAAAACTCTGAACCTTGAATCTTGAACCTTGAATCCTAAATAATTATATAATATTAATATTTCAAATAAATACATATTAATATGTATTTATAACATAATTAAATATATATCATATAAATATATATTAAAATAATTGAATATATAAATAAATAAATAATTATATGAATAATTAAATATAACTATATATGAATAATTAAATATATTATATTTATACAATAATAATAAAAATAACTCAATTATATATATTATACCAATAAATAATTAAATATATAATCTAGCTAAACCCTAAACTATAAAACCCTAGAACCATAAACCCTAAACAATTATATAATATCAATATTTCAAATAAATACATATTAATATATATTTATAAAATAATAAATATATATCGTATTAATATATATTAAAATAATTGAATATATAAATAAATAAATAGTTATATAAATAATTAAATATAACTATATATGAATAATTAAATATATTACATTTCTACAATAATAACAAAAATTACTGAATTATATATATTTTAAATATATATATATTATACCAATAAATAATTAAATATATAATCTAGCTAAAACCTAAACCCTAAAAAAACCGCGAACCCTGAACCCTAGAACCATAAAACCTAAACAATTATATAATTTTAATATTTCAAATAAATACATATTACTATATACTTATAAAATAATTAAATATAACTATATATGAATAATTAAATATATTATATTTATACAATAATAATAAAAATTACTCAATTATATACTTTCATGCTCTGTAAAAAGGAGCCATCAATGGGTATGAGAGAGAGTGCAGAGAGAGGTTGAGGAAGAGGAGTAAAGTAGTAAAACTGAGGACTAAAAATAGAAGACATATATTATCAAAAATGTAAAAAAACAATGGAAAATGAAGTAATTCTGAACCTTGAGATGAAAGTTATTCAAAATCAAAATACTAGAAGCAACGCACATAAACAAGCCCAAGTTTTTACGTTCACTGAATAAAGAAAGGTCACATATACAATAAAGCAACTAAACTCAATCCTAAGTTTTTGCTGCCACTAACCAAATAAAAAAATGGCACATAATTTATGAAGAATCTAAATTGCAGACATAGTCCAAAGCTGAAATTGAGTTTCAAATCCCAAACAAAAACTATAGCTTACGATATGAAAATCAATATAAAATCTGTACTTTCGAACAAAGCAGAACAGATGAATCGTGAAACCAAATTAGGAAATTATGTCTCTCCTTATCTCGTTATCACTTATCGGGTTTAAATCGATTTAGTCATCAGTTTTATAAGTAAAACATATAGGTGCACTACAGTAAAGAGAGAGTTCGGGAAACAACGAGTGCACGTGGACCTTCGAAGCCTCTTAAGTCAACACTTGAATATAAATTGTATGCGTAAGCTTTTTGGCAATGGGTTACATGCATGTCAGAAACTCAGGCTGCTTTCTGCCCAGTAATGGTCCATTATCACACGTCTCTACCAATTGTAGAGGTACAGGCATGAGATAATAAACACCTGTGACACTCTTGGGATTTGGTCCCACTGTTTGACAATCGCAACCCCCAAAGCCAGGCATTAAGTTCAATTGTAAAAAGTGTGTGTATATATATATATATATGTATCCTCTCAGTTTCAAATTGTACTTCTATATTTAATATAAAGGATCTTTGAAATGATGTGGGTTTGAAGTTAGTCACCACTTTGTCAAAAGAAGGGAGAAATCTAATCCTACTGCTAGTCTACTACTACTTATTTGCCGTCTTGATTCTGTTTCTTTTAACAGATTAAAGAGAAAAAGAAATCGGGAAATAAAGTACTGTAGTATATTATACAATTTTGTGGTGCTAAATTACATCAAAAATTAAATAAAAATAAGGCTTGTCTAGTTCTTATTCACATATCTAATCTACCCATTAATTTTTGACACATTTTTTTCCAAGTTACAAAATAATATACTTTGATTTTTAATTACTCTTAATATTTTCTCCTTTTTAAAATATAGACATGACTATCGGATACCAGATTTTTTTACATTCATAATTATTTTAAAAATTAATTCTAAAAATAATTATTTAAATAAAAAAAGATAAAATTGGACAATTATTTTGAGAGGGAGTAGTTTGGTGCTAATGTTTAAATGAAATAAGCTAAACTTACAACAAACGCTTCATGACAAACCTCAAAAATTGAACAAATAATTACCACACATCACTTATCTTTAATCAACAAACTTTTATTTTTTCAATAATTATTCACCATTAATATTATAAACTCACAATATTGACAATCAGATCACTTCCAAGAAACAGGGGGCTTTTCATAGAAACGACACGCACTTAAATAACTCATTTCCTTGATAAACTTTTTAGACATTGTCAATAATGCTAAAATATCATATCAAATAATATGAGTTGCAGTGTCGTGATAAATAATATAAAATATTATGCAGATATTACTGTAACAATTATTGAATCAAAATACTGTGCAATTGCTACTTTATCAATTATTGAATTAATAATATAAAATACTATGCAACATCCTGTGCTACTGTGGAATAACACATTTTACTGTGGAATAACGCGTGTTACTGTGTAATAACGCGTGTTACTATTCTTTTTATTATCGCGTATTTCAACAGTTGCAAGTGATAGTACAGTTGACAATTTGTATAAAAATATTAATATTGTCGTTTTCCGTATCCGACAGTTTAGTCGTTGCGGGGCCCACCAATGTTTTGTTATTTCGGTGTCGTCATACGTTACCGAATATAATATTTCCCGATAAAAAGAATATTTTCCGACAAAAGCAATATGCCTCGACATACTGTTTATTTGATAATTGCATGAAACACCCTTAACTATAACATTATAACATTTAAGCACTTTACTGTTTAGAATAATAATCATAAAAAAATAATAAACTTTTATTTCATAAAGTCGGGGTCTTACATGCTTGCTAAGTTAAAGTCAAATTGGACTTTATTTCTATTAATTGCAGGAGTGCTTATAAATATATGTTCTGAAATTGATAAAAGGGAGATACATAATATATAAGGCACAGATACACACCATTGAAGGCTTAATTTTATCTGATTTTTAAGGAGCAAGGAAGAGGATCAAAGGAGAAGGATGAGTCAGAGATTTAAAGATGTGGTGACACCGTTTTATTTCGTTATATTTTCTTTATTATTTGTAATCTAAGATGTTGTTTAATTATTTGATGGTGTTTTCAGACTTTATAATGAACTAATTGTTATTTAAGATTTAACCCCATGTGTAGTTTAAATTGATTTGCTCTATTTTTGATTATTGATTATGTTTGAATCGTTTATCATATTTTGTGCTTAATTTATAATTGTCTGAACAACAATTATCTAATATAACCCAGATGAAATTGGAAGATGAATTTTAGAGTTAGATCTAAATATGATAACATGTGATCTTGATTATTCTTGGGAGTGAATATCATGATTTGTGTATAGGATAAGAATATACTTATATGCCACATGTAACTTTTATGAGAATTTGATGCTTAATGAATTTGTTGTTAATTATTTCACATAAGAATATAGTGATTTAATTATAAGAGATATTTTTATCAAACCATCGGAAGAGGGTTGTTAAATAATTAGGGTTGTTAACGATTCAGTATGAATAATTAATTGAAAAGAGAGTGAAGGGAAAATTGTAATCTTAGTATTTTAATCTGGTGTTAATCTTTGTTAGTAAATTAGTTTAATTTAAATTAATATTTCATAAATTTAATTTTCTATTTTTTAAATAAAATCAAGTTGATATAAAGTTAGTAGTTGGTTAATATTATTAGCATATTCTTCATGTGATCGACATTCTACTTTCACTATATTACTTGTTGATCGTGTATACTTGGGCGTAAATTGTCAATACCTAAATTAGATAACAACAAACGATTGAGGTGGGGAAATATTATAGTCATATTGTTGTCGGGTTCTGTCAAATGCATATCCACCATTAATAAAAATCTTTTTTTGCTTTTCTTACACCAAAAACTTTCATAGGAATACATCATTATTGTTGTTCATGTTGGTAGGTAGGTTTCTTTACCCTTAAATATAAACACCCCACTCTCATATCGAAAGATATAGGAAAAATTTGTCTATATATAAGGAATTAAGTTACTAATAATAGTATCTACAGTCATGACCTTTTGGGTAAGGTGACCCAGGAAGATACTATTGGACTAGAGATTTAAGGCCTTATTTAGATGAGTTTGATTCAATTTGGACTTGGAATTTGACCCAAGATTTGTTCCAAACTCAGGATTTGACCTATGTTATTTCATATGGTATCAAAGTCGACTCTTGAAAGCAAAGATTTGTGGATCGTATGTGTGATCGACATATTAATATATATTTATAAAATAATTAAATATATATCATATTAATATATATTAAAATAATCGAATATATAAATAAATAAATAATTAGATAAATAATTAAATATAACTATATATGAATAATTAAATATATTATATTTATAAAATAATAAAAAATTTACTCAATTATATATATATATATTATATATATATTATACCAATAAATAATTAAATATATAATCTAGCTAAACCGTACAAAAACCTGAACCCTAGAACCATAAACGCTAAACAATTATATAATATTAATATTTCAAATAAATACATATTAATATATATTTATCAAATAAATAAATATATATCATATTAATATATATTAAAATAATTGAATATATAAATAAATAAATAATTATATCATTAATTAAATATATTATATTTATACAATAATAATAAAATTTACTCAATTATATATATTTTAAATATATATACATATTATACCAATAAATAATTAAATATATAATCTAGCTAACCATAAAAAACCCTAAACCCTAAAAAACCTTGAACCCTAGAACCATAAACCCTAAACAATTATATAATATTAATATTTTAAATAAATACATATTTATAAAACAATTAAATATATATCATATTAATATATATTAAAATAATTGAATATATAAATAAATAAATAATTATATAAATAATTAAATATAACTATATATGAATAATTAAATATATTATATTTATACAATAATAATAAAAATACTCAATTATATATATTTTAAATATATATATATATATATATATATATTATACCAATAAATAATCTAGCTAAACCCTAAAACCATAAACCCTAAAATCCCTAAAAACCCTAAACCCTAGAATCATAAACCCTAAACAATTATATAATATTAATATTTCACATAAATACATAGTAATATATATTTAAATAATTGAATAAATAAATAAATAAATATATCAATAATTAAATATATTATATTTATACAATAATAATAAAAATTACTCAATTATATATATATATATATATATATATATATATATATTATACCAATAAATAATTAAATATATAATCTAGCTAAACCCTAGAACCATAAATCCTAAAAACCCTAAACATAAAATATATAATCTAGCTAAACCCTAAAAAACCTTAAACACTAATCATAGAGCCCTAACCCTAAACAATTATATAATATTAATATTTTAAATATATATTGTTGGTTCCCGGGGACACAATGTAGATCTAGAAGGGGGGTTAAATAGATGTATAAAACTTTTTCCATTTATTAATGAAAGTATAACAGTTAATAAAATCAATTCATGCACAGCAGAATAATCATTAATAACCCCTTCATAGATTCGAACATAGCCTCAGTTCAGTTTATCAATATATAGTATGGTTGATAACAGATATAGCAGTTTATCGAGCATAAAGTAAATGGCAGAAGCTAAATAACACATGAGGCTTTAAGTGGTTCGGAGACGTAATAACTCCTACTCCACTCTTCTACTTCAACAAGTAGGAATCCACTAATTGTTTTAGTCACGAAGACAAGGACTCTACGCCCTCCTCAAGTCCAGCAGACAAGAGTTGTTTTTAGCCACACAGGCAAGGATCCTATGACCATCCTCAAGTCCCGCAGACATGGATCCTCTGACCCCTCTTGAGTCCCGTAGACATTGAGTTATTTTTAGTCCCTCGGACAAGGATCCTATGACCCTCTTCAAGCCCAGCAGACTTGGAAACCTAGTTCACAAAGAACCTTTCAAGGCCAGCAGCCTTGGAACTTGTAGACTAAGCCCAGCAGGCTTAGAATCTCTTGTACCCTATAGTACTCAGCAAGTCCAGCAGACTTGACTTTGTTTAGTCACTTAAGACAAGGACACCCTGCCCTCTTTAGTGTGTTGATGGTTTGTTAGATTGTGCTACCAAGATGAACTTTGTTCTCCTTCATCTTCTAGTACTTGACAACTGATAGTGATCTTCTTCTGGATGCTGCTGATGATGGTCGTTTAAGCCCTTCCTTCTTCTAGTATATAGCAGATGTAGATGATCACTTCTATTGAACATTGGTTGACTTGTCCAAGTCACTTCTTTATCTATTCAACACATAGTGTTCCTTGCTTGATCATAGAGTTGTCCATTCTGGATTTGGTTACTCTAGATCTTGGCTTCTTGGTCATTCGACTCTTAGCTCATATGTCAGCCCTTTGGCGTACCTCTTTGTTGCAGTGAAGCTTCTAGCTGATTGTACAGTTAGTGTTCTTGCTCTCTTGCTTACTGCATTCTAACACACCCTCATATTCGAGTGTTGTTCTTTCTTTTGTGGTTCTCCATTTTCTTTCCCGTTGGAAGTTTGCCGTTGAAATCTTCCCGTTGCACTTCTTTCTGTTAGAGACTAACTTTCTACAGATTTGTTTATTATATCACCGAGCATTTTACTTCCCTAAGTCTGCTAGTGATGGCTGAGTCAGCATCCATTGGCTGGTACCAAGATAGTAGAGTCACATGCACTGTTTGTTTGACTGCTGCAGATGTGACTGTTTGAGCTCCACTCAAATTGGTTACATATTATACTCCTTTATATATTCAGCCGCTCATCTTGGAATAGCAATATTCCTGAGTACCCTAATATCTTTAATCCAGTTGGCACTCTCTTACTTGCTCTACGATCATCTTAGGTGTAGCCTTATTCTTAGATCGTAAAGTGAACTGCTTGCTTCCAACTGAAGACTGTTGCCTTTGTTCGTAGAGTTTACTGCTAACTTCAGTTGTGGCCTCGTGCTCTCTTGCAATTCGTTGAGTGGCTGTCTGCACTTGCATTGTGCTCTGATGTGCTTCTCATTATATTGCAGTCTATGCTTCCTCATGCTCTGTGATCTCCATTTAGCTTTTCGTTCCAGAGCATAGCGTTTATGATCTACGTTTGAGCCATTACTATAGTGTGCTTATCATAGAGGACTGCTCTATGTTCTTTAGGTGTTGACTCTGCTGCTGTGTTATAGAGGACTGTTCTATAATCTTCTTGTTTGTTGTGGCACCTTTGATGTAAAGGATTGCTCTACTTAATCTTCAGACATTCTTCCTTTAGTCATATAGTGTTGTTCTATGATCTTTTTGCTTTCTTTTGCTGAGACTACTTGAGTGCTTCTCTTAGACTCAGCTCTACGATCACTTGATCTTGCTGAACTTTCATGCTCTACGACTTTTGTCTTTGATGCAGGTCTAGAGCTTTGATGGATCGTAGAGTGATTACTTGACCTTGTCCTTTGACCTCTGTCATGGCTTGATGCTTTGGTTGTGTTCAGAGATCTTGCTATGTCTGATGGCTCATGCTCAGCTTGCTTGGTAGTCTTGAAGATTGCCACTTTATCTTTGAGTGCTCCAGCAGCAACTGCTCTACATTGTTGCTTTGATTGCACACTGTTCATGGGAGTCGTAGAATGACTTGCTTGAACTGACTCTACGAACCCATGTTAGCACAACGATTTTCTCTTTGTAGTGTATGCTCTACGATTCTGAGTAAGCTTCTCGTTCTGCTGAGTCACTCTCTAAAATTGCTTTGCAGGCTTTGCGTTGGCATGCGCAGTTCTACGATGCCCGGTAAATGCGGCCGAGTGACAATCAGATCACTCCCAGGAAAGAGGGGGCTTTCCATAGAAACGACACGCAATTAAATAACCCATTTTCTTGATAAAATTTTTAGACATTGTCAGTAATGCTAAAATATCATATCAAATAATATGAGTTGCAGTGTCGTGATAAATAATATAAAATATTATGCAGATGTTACTGTAACAATTATTGAATCAAAATACTGTGCAATTGCTACTTTATCAATTATTGAATTAATAATATAAAATACTATGCAACATCCTGTGCTATTGTGGAATAACACGTTTTACGGTGGAATAACGCGTGTTACTGTGTAATAACGCGTGTTACTATTCTTTTTATAATTATCGCGTATTTTAACAGTTGCAAGTGATAGTACAGTTGACAATTTGTATAATAATATTAATATTGTCGTTTTCCGTATCCGACAGTTTAGTCGTTGCGGGGCCCACCAATGTTTTGGTATTTCAGTGTCGTCATACGTTACCGAATATAATATTTCCCGACAAAAAGAATATTTTTCGACAAAAGCAATATTCCTCGACATACTGTTTATTTGATAATTGCATGAAACACCCTTAACTATAACATTATAACATTTAAGCACTTTACTGTTTAGAATAATAATCATAAAAAAATAATAAAATTTTATTTCATAAAGTCGGGGTCTTACATGCTTGCTAAGTTAAAGTCAAATTGGACTTTATTTCTATTAATTGCAGGAGTGCTTATAAATATATGTTCTGAAATTGATAAAAGGGAGATACATAATATATAAGGCACAGATACACACCATTGAAGGCTTAATTTTATCTGATTTTTAAGGAGCAAGGAAGAGGATCAAAGGAGAAGGATAAGTCAGAGATTTGAAGATGTGGTGACATATTTGTAATCTAAGATGCTGTTTAATTATTTGATGGTGTTTTCAGACTTTATAATGAACTAATTGTTATTTAAGATTTAACCCGATGTGTAGTTTAAATTGATTTGTTGTATTTTTGATTATTGATTATGTTTGAATCGTTTATCATATTTTGTGCATAGGAATACATCATTATTGTTGTTCATGTTGGTAGGTAGGTTTCTCTGCCCTTAAATATAAACACCCCAGTCTCATATCGAAAGATATAGGAAAAATTTGTCTATATATAAGGAATTAAGTTACTAATAATAGTATCTACAGTCATGACCTTTTGGGTAAGGTGATCTAGGAAGATACTATTGGACTAGAGATTTAAGGCCTTATTTAGATGAGTTTGATTCAATTTGGACTTGGAATTTGACCCAAGATTTGTTCCAAACTCAGGATTTGACCTATGTTGTTTCATATGGTATCAAAGTCGACTCTTGAAAGCAAAGATTTGTGGATCGTATGTGTGATCGACATATTAATATATATTTATAAAATAATTAAATATATATCATATTAATATATATTAAAATAATTGAATATATAAATAATTAAATATAACTATATATGAATAATTAAATATATAATATTTATAAAATAATAAAAAACATTACTCAATTATATATATTTTAAATATATATATAATACTAATAAATAATTAAATATATAATCTAGCTAAACCCTAAAAAACCCTAAACCCTAAAAAAACCTGAACCCTAGAACCATAAACCCTAAACAATTATATAATATTAATATTTCAAATAAATACATATTAATATATATTTATCAAATAATTAAATATATATCATATTAATATATATTACAATAATTGAATATATAAAATAAATAAATAATTATATCATTAATTAAATATATTATATTTATACAATAATAATAAAAATTACTCAATTATATATATTTTAAATATATATATATTATACCAATAAATAATTAAATATATAATCTAGCTAACCCTAAAAAACCCTAAACCCTAAAAAACCTTGAACCCTAGAACCATAAATCCTAAACAATTATATAATATTAATATTTTAAATAAATACCTATTAATATATATTTATAAAACAATTACATATATATCATATTAATATATATTAAAATAATTGAATATATTAATAAATAATTAAATATATTATATATTTATACAATAATTATAAAAATTACACAATTATATATATTTTAAATATATATATATTATACCAATAAATAATCTAGCTAAACCCTAGAACCATAAACCTAAAAACCCTAAACACCTTAAACCCTAGAATCATAAACCCTAAACAATTATATAATATTAATAGTTCACATAAATACATATTAATATATATTTATAAAATAATTAAATATATATCATATTAATATATTTTTAAATAATTGAATATATAAATAAATAATTAATTATATCAATAATTAAATATAACTATATATGAATAATTAAATATATTATATTTATACAATAATAATAAAAATTACTCAATTATATATATTTTAAATATACATATTATACCAATAAATAATTAAATATATAATCTAGCTAAACCCTAGAACCATAAATCCTAAAAACCCTAAACATAAAATATATAATCTAGCTAAACCCTAAAAAACCTTAAACCTTGATCATAGAACCCTAACCCTAAACAATTATATAATATTAATATTTCAAATATATACATATTAATATATATTTATAAAATAATTAAATATATATCATATTAATATATATTTAAATAATTGAATATATAAATAAATAAATAATCATATAAATAAATAAATATAAATATTTTTGAATAATTAAATATATTATATTTATACAATAATAATAAAAACTACTCAATTATATATATTTTAAATATATATATATATATATATATATATATATTATACCAATAAATAATTAAATATATAATCTAGATAAACCCTAAAAACCCTAAACCCTAAAAATAGCATGAACCCTCAACCCTAGAACCATAAACCCTAAACAATTATATAATATTAATATTTTAAATAAATACATATTAATATATATTTATCAAATAATTAAATATACATCATATTAATATATATTAAAATAATTGAATATATAAATAAATTATTATATCATCAATTAAATATATTATATTTGTACAATAATAATAAAAATTACTCAATTATATATATTTTAAATATATATACATATTATACCAATAAATAATTAAATATATAATATGCAACTTGGGTTCTTCATGAATTATGTGCAATTTTTTTATTTATTTAGAAAGTGCAGATGACACATAGTTCATATCAATCCTAAGTTTTTGCTCCCACTAACTAAATAAAAAAATGACACATAATTCATGAAGAACCCAAGTTGCAGGCATAGTCCAAAAGCTGAAATTGAGTTTCAATCCAAAACAAAAACTATACCATACAATATGAAAATTAATATGAAATCTGTATCTTCGAACAAAGCAGCTAAAGCAGATGAATCGTGAAACCAAATCAGGTGATGGTTGAAAACTGAAAGAGAAAGAAGTGTTTGAAAAGAAAAATAAAGTATACGAGGGAGGAAAGAACTTATGTTTCTCTCCTTATCTGCTTATCTCCTTATCTGGTTAAGACAGACTGTCTTTGTCATGGGTCCAAACTCCATTTATAAATTCACTTCTAATTTTACAGAGGTAAAAAAAAGCGAGAAATGAAGAACTGTAGTATATTTTTGGGTGACTAATATTTATTAACATGGATGCTTTTATCCGCCAAAAAGTGGAGAATCTTCGCACAGTTGACGTCAAAGAATGTGTTACATCTAATTAAGAGTTAAGACATGCACGTATGGGAAGTGATGCTACTAGTACTGGTGAAGAAGAGCAGAGCATGCGGAAGTGTGGCCAGTGCCAGCCAGCCAGCCAATTCTTGACTCCTATCGCTCAAATACACAAATTTTACAAATAAAACAAGAGTATTAATTCCTTTGTTATAAAACAGGCGCTGTTTAGTCGTGCCTGTCTGCCTGTCGACTCCTTTTTTTATGAGTATCAATTTAAGGTGTATATAAATATATTTAAATTAAAATAGTCATAAAATTATTTTTCTTTTCTCTTAACAATATTTTCTTTTTTCTTTTTTAATTTTTTAATTTTATTTTTTGTATTTTTTTAATGTGACATTAAATGTATACATAAATTAATTCTTTTCCATATATCAGTTAAATAAAACTACATTTCTTATTCTTAAAAGGACTAAAAAAAACTCCTATATCTTTAATTTAAAATACTCTCAAAATCAAAATTATACCTGATATAAATTAATTTATTTCGAAGTATACATCTGCTGTTATTAATTAATAATATATTATTGATGAGATGATTATAAAAATGCAGAACATATCTCAAATTTAGAAAAATGTGCATATAATTTTAGAAGCGGAGGAGTACACGTTTTACTCTGGTACTCCAACTCTCCATTTTTTAAATTTTGACTGCTATGAACAGATATAGCTGCTGGCCTATATAGGATTAGGAGTATGTCTAGTAGTGATAATTGTCAGGTGGTGAGTTCCCACGTGGTGAGAGAGTAGATTACGTACTCTCATAGATATTTCAAATTAATTGAAAAGAAGTCAAAATGCACTTGCATATTCATTGAACCACTGCACAAATCAATATACTTTTAATCTTGAAACTTTAAAACATAACAAGAATCTCACGATGACTTCTGCTGATGCATCTGTGAGGAAAGCTATTTTGCTCGTACATTATTTTCTTCCATGGATGACTTCTTCTGTCGCACAAATACACAAATTTTACAAATAAAATAAGAGTATTAATTCCTTTGTTATAAATAATTATAATACAACAACATTACTACTTATAAATTCAAATGATATATATTTTTTTCATGCATGTTAATCTTTAAAGACAATTAGTGTTTCATTTAATAATAATAACATAGTAGTAAAATTATGTTGGTATACTTGATCATATTATGTCATTTTAATTTTTTATATTATAACTAATAAAAATATAACATTTTTATGGAATAATTTATTTTTTTACAAATAATTTTTTTATATATAATTTTCTTTATGCATTTTTTGATACTTAAAGTCTAAAGAGACCGACTGATCGTTCAAGAAAATATTTAAATATTTAAGTAATTTTATACTAATACTTTGACTACCGCTCTATTAATGAAAAATTATCAAACGATAGATGTAACATTATCTTTTTTAAACATTAACAAAAAAGAAATAAATTTTCTAATTAAAATAAAATGTTTTGCACAAAAGGCAAGAGGAATACTTTGTGGAGAGTATAAAATTTTGTTTTGCTGTGGATATGATGTGATGTGATAAATTTCAACTAAAATTAATATTTGAGTGATGACAAACGCCTATCGTATTTGTCTATAGTACATCAAAATTAAATAAAAATAAGGTTTGTCTAGTTCTTACTCACATATCTAATCCACACATTAATTTTTGACACACATTCTTTTTTAAGTTACAAAATAATAAACTTTGATTTTTAATTTCTCTTAATACTTACTCCTCTTTAAAATATAGGCATTATTATCGGATAAATCAGACAACTATTTTGAGACGAAGGGAGTAGTTTGGTACTAATGTTTAAATCCTTTCTTTTTCTGAAGTCAATCATAATTAAAAAAAATCACTAACAACGTTTTCTTAGACTACAAAAGTTGATAGGTTTCTATTATTACTTGTAAATTAATAGTTTTACAACATTCAATAGAAAGCTATTGTAAAACTATTAATTTACAAGTAATAATATCATTGCATATATAGGGTCAAGTAGTAACTTAATTATGCTTATTTAATTTGTAATTAATAATGTATGTATTAACATTTATAACAACATAAGCAAATATCTTTAGTCTTAATTAAGCTACGTTACACACACACACACACATATATATAATCTGTCCATATGTATGTGTATATAATATAGAAATTAATTAACATGTAATTACGTACATTCAATTGACGACTTTGTGGGGTTAAAAATTCTTGGTATTGGTAGCAGAAGCAACATGAATTCCAACATCGACCACCAAAAACAGGACAAGGATTCTCTTCATTTCAAATGAAATGGAGAGTCTCCATTTCATCAATTATTGGATCATAATGATTTGGTTAGTAATGATTCAAATATGTTAATAGATAGTTAATGATATTAAGATCAATTAAAAAAAAAAGGTAATTCGACACTTTTTCACCGTTAAAAGTGTAAAAGATTTTTCACCGGTGGAAATTCTTTTAGACTTTTAACGGTGAAAAAATACTGGAATACCTTTTTTTTAGGATTGATCTTAATATCATTAACTATCTATTAACATATTTTGATCATTACTAACAAAATCATTATAAGTGGATAATTGGTGAAATGGAGAGGATCTCATTCCCCAAAAACATGTAAACCAGAAAACAATAGTAGTGCCTAGTTTAAGGTATTTATGGCATCCTCATATTGTTATTTACACATATATTGACTCAATTATCGACCATAACTTGTTAGTAAGTACTTCCTTCGTTCCAAAATTAAAAATATAATTTGACTTTTGAGATCAAATAACGACATATTAAGAATGTCATGATTGAGCATCAACAAACACTAAATGATAATCATGCACAAGATTAAAGCTTGTTATGTGAGATGGTTCAAATGTGAGTTCAATGATGAAGATTTGTATGAATCCTATTTATTAAACATTCAAGTTTTAAATAAATGTATAAATATAGATATAGATTCCACTTTTCAAAAGAAAGTCATAACGCAAAAGTCATTTCAAAAGTAGGAAAAAATAAAAATAAACAAAAAATACACACATTATCAATAACATAGAATGGGAATCTCCAAAGTAAAGCTAATTGCAAACACAATGGAGGAAAACATCAGGCAAAAATCCAATAGGCAATATTAAAAATGTGTACCGACCTAATCTGTGGAGGTGCAACCCCCAGTTCATCTATCACAGAACTAGATATATATATATATATATATATATATATATATATATATACATATATGTATGTATGTATACACACACACACACACAACATTTATCAGGTCCAGACTCCCGGACCTGATTAAAATGCGGACTTAAATTTTTTTTTTTTTGTTTTTTTTCTTCAAAACAGTTAATAAAAAATATATAATAATTTTTGGTATTGAAATTTTTTTTTAAAACAATGTTTTGGGTGTGATTTTGATACATATAACAAACAGTGTTGTACAATACAATTTTAAAAAAAAATTTCAATACCAAAAATTATTATATACTTTTTATTAACTGTTTTGAAAAAAAAGCAAAAAAATAATAATTTTTGGGTCCGCATTTTATCAGGTCCGGACTCCCGGACCTGATCCTAACTCTCTCTCTCTCTCTCTCTCTCTCTCTCTCTCTCTCTCTATATATATATATATATATATATATTATACTAATAAATAATTAAATATATAAACTAACTAAACCCTAAATCCTAAAAAATTCTGAACCCTGAATCCTGAACCTTGAACCCTAAATAATTATATAATATTAATATTTCAAATATATACATATAAATATATATTTATAAAATAATTAAATATATATCACATTAATATATATTAAAATAATTGAATATATAAATAAATAAATAATTATATAAATAATTAAATATAACTATATATATAATTAAATATATTATATTTATACAATGATAATAAAAATTACTCAATTATATATATTTTAATTATATATATATATATATATATATATATATTATACCAATAAATAATTAAATGTATAAAACCATAAACCCTAAACAATTATATAATATTAATATTTCAAATAAATACATATTAATATAGGTTTATAAAATAATTAAATATATATCATATTAATATATATTAAAATAATTGAATATATTAATAAATAAATAATTATATAAATAATTAAATATAACTATATATGAATAATTAAATATATTATATTTATACAATAATAATAAAAAGTACTCAATTATATATATTTTAAATATATATATATATATATATATATATATATATTATACCAATTATTAATTAAATGTATAAAACCCTTAACCCTAAACAACCCTGAACCCTAGAACCATAAACCCTAAACAATTATATAATATCAATATTTCAAATAAATACATATTAATATATATTTATAAAATAATTAAATATATATCATATTAATATATATTAAAATAATTGAATATATAAATAAATAATTAATTATATAAATAATTAAATATAACTAGATATAGATAATTCAATATATTATATTTATACAATAATAATAACAATTACTCAATTATATATATTTTAATTATATATATATATATATATATATATTATACCGATAAATAATTAAATATATAATCTAGCTAAACCCTAGAACCATAAACCCTAAACAATTATATAATATTAATATTTCAAATAAATACATATTAATATATATTTATAAAATAATTAAATATATATCATATTAATATATATTAAAATAATTGAATATATTAATAAATAAATAATTATATAAATAATTAAATATAACTATATATGAATAATTAAATATATTATATTTACACAATAATAATAAAAATTACTCAATTATATATATTTTAAATATATATATATATATATATATATATATATTATACCAATAAATAATTAAATATATAGTCTAGGTAAACCGTGAACCTTGAACCCTAGAACATAAACCCTACACAATTATATAATATTAATATTTCAAATAAATACATATTAATATATATTTTTAAAATAATTAAATATATATCATATGAATATATAATTAAATAATTGAATATATAAATAAATAAATAATTATATAAATAATTAAATATAACTATATATGAATAATTAAATATATTATATTTATACAATAACAATAAAAATTACTCAATTATATATATTTTAAATATATATATATATATATATATATATATATATATTATACCAATAAATAATTAAATATATAATCTAGCTAAACCCTAAACCATAAAACCCTAGATATTAGCGTTTTCTATTATGTTTCTATATATATATATATATATATATATATATATATATATATAAACATAATATGCTTTAATAAACAATTATATAATAATATATAATTATACGCAATTAACTATATAATTCGATAATTACATATTAATATATTTTATAAATAATTAAATATACATTTAATATATAATTATAGATAGTTAAATACAAATCATAAGATTTATATTATATATTATATATATAATATATGATATTATATATATATATATATATAATGTCAACAATTACATATTAATATGTATGTGTGTGTGTGTATATATATATATATATATATATATATATATATATATATATATATATATATATATATTTATATAGAGTTAAGTATATAATTTAAGATTTATAGTTTATATATATATATATATATTATAATTATATATATTTTCACAAGAATATATATAACATTATTATATTTTTATGTTTATACAAATGTGTGTGTGTATATATATATTAATAAATGAACATAATAAGCTTCAATGAACAATTATATGATATAATATATATATATATATATTAAATTTAAATATATATAGATAAATAATAATAATTACATATTAATATATAGATTTATAAATAATTAAATATTCATATTATTACATATTTACAGATAATTAAATACATAATTATACATAATTAACTATATAATATACAATTTATATTTAAAGTATATATCTAATCATGTATATATAAATAAATATATTAAATATTATTTTTTTACCAAAATCTGGTTCATCAACCTATTTGCCAAACACTCATTAATAAATTTTAGAGAACCAGAATCGGTTATAATAGAAAACGCTAATATCTTATCATACAACCTAAGAGTTTAAATTCTAGCGTCCATGTCCAACCGCCTAAACATATGTCAATCCATCCCAAACCAACTCACAAATTGTATTTTCATATCAAAGCATTGACACTTGCATTGTCTTGAAGCTAACAAATACATTAATCAAACCAATACTTAATAGGTTCAACAAAAAATATAATCACCAACTTAATTGTTTTACAAAGATTGTAATTTAGCATAACTAAGGTAATTTTTCAAAAAAAACAATTTCTATTTCGGTATTAAATGGGTCTTTCGACAAATTTTCTAATTACTGTCTAATTATTAGCATCCACCAATTCATTTAAATTTTAGTATTAGGAATCAAAATGGCCTGATTTATTGCAATAAGATTGCTCTTTAGTAGGTTTTTCACAAATGAACCATTATTCATGGAGAGCAGATGCGCCTTTGTACTATGTAACATTAGCACATAACATTCTAAGCAATATTATTCGACAATGATATAAACAATACTAACAAAATAAGCATATAGATGACGAAGCATTTAAAATTATAAAACATGATTTTCTTTTTTCTTCTACAAGGTTCTTTTTCCAAATAAAAATCCATGACTCAAAATACTTCCAATTTTAGTCTAAATGTGATAACACCCTAGCTTGATCCAATTTAAGAAAATCTTTTAAAAAAAATAATTTGAAACCTTTTTTCATCACAACAAAACCATTCAGATTAGGGTTTGGGGTTTGATTTTCGGGGTTTGATTTTCGGGCATGTAAGCCATCTTCAACAAACCCTAAACCATAACAATCCACAAATTCTCTATTAAGGGCCTTAATCTCAATTTTGGGCATAAAAGCCATCTTAATTGGTTTAAGGCCCTGAAACAACAACATTAAATCACCAATATCTTGTTACACAAATATTTTCTATGTCCATTGGAGCACTATTGATTAAGGACCTTAATTAGGCTCCTAGGTTCACACAAACGGTAACAAACATCATCAACCAATATACATCACGAAGTTCCAGCGAAGGGGTTTTTAAAAGCCAATTAATGTACCTCCAACCTCGCAACATCCAAAAATTTCTCGAAGGGAAGAAAATACCCATACAAATATCCAAGGTAGAAAAGTAATATGAAATTCTATAATGTTTAACTATATTAACCATCTAATCACAAAAACGGTTTCAACAGTCAAATATTCTACTAAATATGAATAAAATCCAATGAATTTACTAAATTCACATCATTGCATGTATAAACTCGATACAAGACTTGAGGATCAAAAAAAACAACAATGAACATTTTAGGGTTTTAAGAGTTAGAATATACCTTAAGAATTAGATTTCTTTTACGATATAGGATGAAGCTTTGCTACTCCATTACGATATTCAAGAAAATAGCAATCACTCGCCATATTTTTCAAAACAATTTTTTTGTTCTTTGAAAATTCTCTCTAAATACCTTGCAAAGCACTCTCCAAAATTCTCTCTATTTATAAAACCCTAAATCCAACTCTATTTATAGATGAGAAGGGCTGAAAAGGCAAGATTTTGATAGGGCAAACTGGCACTATAGTGTTGTACGACCCAAATAAATCAACTCTATAGTAGCATGCTGCCTAGCATAAGATCCCATGCAGCCCATGATTGGTCAGAAGATTATTCTCTCACTCCAGTCCCATTAGGCCTTTAAAACATTTCAGTTGGAAACTTAAATTATCAAAATTTTCAATTTTTACCCTTATGATGTAGCTGCCCCATACCACTAGGGCTACAACAACCACCCCCATATCAAACTCACAAGGCTAAATGTTGAAGTTCGCGCGATCTCCGAGTAATGCACGGATCCAAAAAGTCAATAGCTCAGTAATGATTAGATTATGCATGTCTTATGAGACAAGCAATGAGAACAAATACTTAGAAGACTAGGTTACACGGAAATGTCAAACATTTTGTTTAGATCGCATATAGTTTGATGAATATACTACTTAGTAACCATCGCTAATACAGGGATAAGAAAGACAAGTATAAACCTTTGAGGCAATAGTGATTTGTGATAGAAAAAAAATAGATTTCTTCATATGAACCACCCACCACGAGCATCATAACAAGCATAATAGGTGCTGCAATTTACAAAAATAAACATAGCTTCCGACTATATCCATGTGCTGATTGCACCCGCATTGCGTGTTCCAAAAGAGCTAGTCTATTTAGAGTGGGATTCAAGTTGAAAAGATGTGTCGCGAAAAATGGAAAATATGATTTGCTATCATCTTTTGGGTGTGATATGGCGAGAAACGGATTATGGATATTTTGATGGGGCTAGAGATGTAAAGTGGTTATGCTAGTTTTGAAATTAGATCATCATAGAATAAGTTACGGAATCTAATAAACTTGCACCTCTTCTTTCAACAATTGATTAAAGTTTGTGTTGCTACTCCTATTAAATCTTATCATATACAATTGTGTGATAAAAGTATGTAAAATATTGTATTTTAGGAATACTTGGGTGCAACGTAACTCAAATGTTATACTATGTTATGAATTGTCCATCATATTTTTATCTTGTTTTTAGTTATAAATTGTTGTCCTTTGTATGAGTTGTAAACAATACGGCCTTTCAAATGAAATGTTTCACTCCATCAATGACACAATGTGATGATATTTAAGGTACAGGTTCTTACCTCTTGGTTATGCTATTAAAGGTGCTAGAATTTTAAATAAAGTTAGCCACCTGCTTATGGTTGTGAAATATAATTTATTACATATATGTATGTCAATATATAAATATTTAAAATCTATCCATTGGATTGTATCATTGTATCTTAATTTCTTGAATGTCATATTGCATTTTACATCGTATTTGAATCATATATATGTATTGATGCTTCATAGTTCTCAGATGTTTGATTATCAAAAACAATTTTGATGTATTTAGAAGGAGAGGAAAACTAGACCTATAAGTCCAATCCAAAACCTGGTTTAAAATAGTGACTAAGATGTTGACAAATTGACTCAAGGGTGTTCCCTTGAATTTTATTTTCAGTTGACGCCAGTAAATCTAATATTATTATATGTTGTGACTTGTCCATCATGCTACAGTAATGGAATTTTATTTTCCATTATTGTTATTATTATAAACACTGGTACTTTTTATGACATCTAAATAATTAGGACCTTTTCATGGAATGTTTCATTCCTATAATCGAAGTCTTGGGAGCAAAAGGATATGATTATATTTAAGGCACGTCTACTAGTTTTAGAGTTTGATCAATGTGAGGATTGCAGGCTTTTTAGTGTCGTATGCTCATAGCTTAGGCCACTTCTGTGTATTTTCATCGTTCGGATAATATACATTTGTTTTGAATTGCTTATTATTTTCATAGAATAAGTTCTATCGTTCATAAAATATTGTTGTTCTTGTTCGTATATGATTGAGTTTATCTATAATTTGTGTTTTATAGTCTTGTCTGAATATGAGTGGCACCTCTACTTGCAATGCTTACAAATAGAACTTATTCTAATATAATACAGTAGATAATGATCAATTTTTAATTAAGTTAATCATTAAAATCTAATATAATACAGCAGATAGCCTTGACCAAAATTCACTCGACAACCAACAGCAACCTAAAATTTTAATACTATTTCATACAAGCTTCGCTATTGAATCCAAGCTGTTATTCTAGAATTTAATCTCAAGGACATGGTTCAAATAAATAATCGTATTGTCAAAAATCAGAGTATCAGTTTGGTTATTTGTGTCACTGCTTCGATAAAATCTGAAATATTATCACTATAAATGTCGTGTATAGTTGAAATTTTGTTATAACGTAGAGAAATAACGACATACAGAGAAATAAAGACGAAACAACAATGTAACGGAGGAAGTAATACTAATAGCAATAATATGAAATTTTGGGGGTCCTATCGTTGCTCAAAATGTGTAATAGTAATAATAAAATACGAATATCTACATATGAACTTATCAAATAAAAATCATAATACTAAAAAAAATTATTGTTCAATATAATATTAGACAAATCTGCAAGATGTTAATAATATCATTGGCACAATGCTATACGTATTAGATGCTTAGTGTTTATCTAATTGATTTACTTGTTCTCTTACTATTTAGAATTTATATGGTTCGTATCGTAGGATACCAAAACCAATATCATTACTAAGTCCTCCACGGATGTTTCTTCTTCTAATCAAATAAATTATGTGTCTACCTCTTTTGTGGGTTTTTTTGTTTGTTTGGGGGAGGGGAATCTATTAACGAGGCCACGCCACTGCCCACTACAAATAATTCAAAACATTTACAAACCTCAAGTTCACAACGAAGAATTGCCAAGCACATAGAGTTTGGAGGTTACCCAAATTATAGCTGAATCCTTAAATTTATGCTTTACGTCTAACTGAGCATTTCATTCTTCAAAGTAATGGGCTACACCTGAATGAATATTAGAGAAAGAAAGAATAATCATAAGTTTTGGTCCAAATGAGTCAAAAACAAATCCCGACATACAATGTAAAAGAATATATTATTTATATACAACATCCTTGGTGATACATTTCAATAGTTATCTACCTGGACTCTGCCTCTTATTTCCACAATTTGCAAGTCATCGTTAAACTCGATCTATTGTACGCTAACTTCCATTACTGCAACATAAGTCACAAAATACTAACGGTAAGTGAACAATTTAATAAGAAGCAAAATTTGATCATTTTCTCCAAAAACAAAAAGAGATACAAAGTAGCTACAAATAAACATAGTTAATTGGAAAATGTTTGGTGAAAGGCGAAAACATGTCATTTTAGTTGTTGAACATATCACTTTAGTTATGACAACTTCATAAATTATTGCAACCACCATTTTCTTAAATCACATTAAATTTCAACGGAAAATTTTTCATATACTACCGAGGAGTACTATATTAGCCATTAGTAGCAAGGGGGGAAAACATGTCCTTGGGTAGAAAAAAACAAGAAAACACTAATGAGGGATGATGAATTCAATAATCACAAAAAAGCCACACTTCCAATTATTAATAGTCTGATTCAGGCTAACAATGAATGATGATGAACAACAAATCATGCCAATGAATTATTTTGAGTATCTATGAAACCAGACACAAAACATGAAAACGCTAATGAGGGATGATGAATTCAATAATCACAAAAAAGCCACACTTCCAATCATTAACAGTCTGATCTAGGCTAACGAGGAATTATGATGAAGAACGAATCATACCAATGAATTACTTTGAGTATCTGTGAAACCAGACAATATAACTAGAAAAACATTGGAAAAACTAAAAAAGTACATAATTACAAAAAAATCCACAATCTTTTTAGCTACCTACTTGAGTGTCCAACTTTAGATGGAAAAACATCCCTCAAAGTATCAGGTGACTTCTCATGTATAACAACAAAAAATTAAGTAAAAAAGAACTAAATATTACTAAGAAAAGAATCCAAAACATGCATACACGTTAGTTAAAAGCTATCAACAATCTCACTTTTGTAATGTCCCAAACAAAAATCTCATTTTTATGAACTTTTAGTATGGTAATACAACAGGGATGGACCAACAAATATAAATAATATCTTAATCATTGAATATGATTTGGTACATTTTCACAACGATCTTCACAAAGCAAAAGTCATCTTTTGTTCGTATCCTAACAAGCTTACTTTCCTTTTATTCGTAAAAGATATTACTACATGTAACAACCCGGGTCAAATCCCGAGTCCGGAACAAATCTTGGGTCAAATCCCAAGTCCGAATCGAATCAAATCCATCCAAATAAGGCCTTAAATTACTGGCCCAATAGTATCTTCTTGGGTCATCTTAGCCCACCACAGGCTCATCCAAAAGGTCATGACTTGAAGGTACTATTGATAGTAACTCAATTCCTTATATACAGACAAACTTTTCCCTTATCTTTCGATGTGGGACTGGGGTAACACCCCCTTCTCGAAACAGGAAAGGGAAGTCACGTGCAAAACACAACAAACCTCAAAATTAATAATCAGAGCAGTAATAACTTCAAAATATATAATAATGACACACCATCAATGATGAACTGAATACCATTCTCCAAAAGAAGAAAAAATAATCAAAACCTAAAATCAAATAAACCTATATGGTCAAATGTAGCTCTCTTCACACGAAACCCTAAATCGCCCCTGCAGACCTGCCGGAAGAAAAACACAGCATGGGTCAAATGCCCAGTACGGATAAAGATATACAAAAGATGCACAACTGAAATACGAAATCAACTGAACAAAATACTGAGTAACGCCTCAAGAATAAATATCGATGAAAAAAAATATAATCTCCAAGGTTTGAATAGAATATATCTGAATCAACAAAATTAATAATACAAACAAAAGGCTGAATCAAAGTGGCTAAGTGGTTATTTTATACTGAGCTCAGAACAAAACACAAATATGCCTTGCCACACAAGCAAGTTAAAATAATGCCACACAGGCAAATCACACATTGGACCTCGAATCCAAATGCATGCAAATCGGAAGGTATGTCTAGCACAAACATCACCAATCCGCAAAACAGAACAGAAACTAGGGGCAACCCATACGCATCCTGAACAAACATATCAAATGGCCAAAGCTCACACCAAGAGCATACAAAACAAAAGGATACGCCGTGGAGTGATCACACCGCCACGGAAGGTGTCATGCCTCGGTGCTAAGAGGACATGCCGGTGGTACCCCCACAGGTGGTTATAGCTCAGGTATACCCTATCGCTTATTCTACAAAGATATGATGTCACAACACATGCAACATAATACCAATAACTAAACGTACATGTTGAACCAAACCAAATCATAAACATAATGTCTCCAAAAGAAGGTAACAACATGTACCGCTCTACAAAGATCATTAAAGTTTTATGCATGAAGAATAAATTCAAAAGATTACAAAATATGGAGTTTGGAACATCTAGATCAAACCAAAGCAAAATAAAGATCTAATTAGAAACGAAATAATTAAGTGAGTACCAAATTTTGAACGATTAGCAAAATAAACAAATCAATATGATGAGAGTATCGCTGAAAAACTATGGAATATGTTCAAATTATAATAGAAGGAAAGAAGTTCAAATTACAGAATAAAATCAAAGTATTAAAGATCAAACTTCTATTCAAGAGTGTCAACAGGAATATAAGAAAAATGTAACGGATAACGAGATATCACAAGATATATAGAATCAATAATCAGAATAGTGGAGTACGGAATCCGTACCTGATACGCAAAATCACTTATGTCGCACTCCACAAAATCTTAACCTCCAATGTCAACGATATCAAATAGGAAATCTTATTCACCACCTAAATATATTCGCCTCGAATTAAATATAATCCAAACTAATAATTCTATAATAATTCGTAACTCATTTAAGATGCCTTTAATTATCACCTTAGATCACTATTAATATTTCAAAACTTAAAAGTCAATAACAAAACTTAAGAAATCTTAAAACCCTAATATGACAACTATTCTTAATACGTCAGTCCGCTATTCTGATCTTATCACCATTAATTAAAACTTATTTGTCAAATTAACTAATTTTAACATAAACTAGACTTCAAATACTCCAATTTAGCCTCAAGAATCACCCAAATCGGATTTAAAATCATTAAATTATACACTTTTAAATATTAGAACTTGTTGCTGAAAATTCTGCTACAAAAATTTTAGATCAGCCCTTTCTTAAAATTCATAACAAATTATACGTTAATCTTTAATAGTTCAAAATTAGTGAACATATTCTAAGTTTATATATGTATAACATATCCAAAAAGTATAACGATCCAACGGCCGGATTAAGAGATATAACCCACACAATTATACCTAAAAATATAGAAACTGATTTTCAAATTTTAATGTTTACGTCCAATCAAATTATATTCTTCTGTATAAATTTATCCCCTCTTTCTGATTATCATGATATCCAATTTCATGTCTATATTTTATTTAAAAATAATCACTAATTTAAAAATTCTCATAACTAAACTTAAAATCAAAATACGAAATAATATTTACCTTCCTTGTTCGTCTTTTTTCAATACGCAACAGTAAAGAATCGGACTTGTAGGTCTTCTAGAATCTTCAAAATCTCTTGATGTCTCATGAAAATTGTAGCTCTCGAAAAGATACACGAAATAGGCTCAAGAATCACTCGATTCGGAGTTAATATGACTGAGTTACGAATTTTTAAAACTAGGGTTGAAAATAGTTGCAGGAATTAGAACAGATTGTAGTTTTCAGTAATTTCAGACATGAATATGATGTCAAATAACTCTTCTAACTCTTTAGAATTGTAGAGAACGAAAAACTGAAGAAATAGGCTTTGGATTCACTCAATTCCGACATCGGATGAATTAATTATGATTTTTCTAATGAGCTGCACTGCGTATAAGTATTCTACGCGGGAACTTAACTAACCAAATTAGAATAGGCTTAGGGCTTCATTTTCACTCTTTAAATATGAATAAGAATCAATATGCGAGTTACCAAAACCTTAATGGACTCCTCAATTTTAATTTAATCAATTATTTAATTATCTACTAAAAGAATTTAACTTTCCAAACAAAACAAGGAAGAAAAAAAAATAGTAACTTACCTTTTCCAATTCAATTATACTATTATAAATGAAATCAATTAATATTTAATTATTAACAAAAATATGGGTTATGACACTACACCTAAAGGAGCTAGCTAACATAAGCAACAAAGTGATTAGGCCACCTCAACATCTAAATATTAGGCAACAGCTAATACTAACACATCATGGCACAAGCAATTTTGAATGCCAACGACAGTAAAAACAAGCTAATCATATTCGAGGATTTCTTCAGCAACATGTTTCTTTCAAGTACTGACAAATCATATCTTATTTATTATATCTTACGTATTGCAGCATCACAGTACCATTCAAAATATTTATAAAAAAAAACTTAAAATTTTTTTTTTAGGAAAAAGTGACAGACTCAGTTGTTTGTTTCCCCTTGGTAAAGATCCAAAATGAGAAGGGAATAACTAGAGGACATAAGAAATAGAAAACAACCAACAACCAACCATCGTAACTCACATAAAATTATTGAGAAAAAATGATGAATAGGTATTCAAGCTTTTCTTCATTTTCTCTTTTTCCCTTCACTTCCAAAGAAACTGTTTAGATCTAAGAAATTTTAGATCTACCCAAAATTTAAGGAAACAAAACTTGATTAGAACGAAATAATGTTCAAAACATAATCCCCTAAATCCCAAAGCAGAGAAGGTAAAGAAACTCCATCCCAAAATAAAGGAAGAGAAAGATCATAACAATCATTAAACACTCCAACTACTCTGTCCAAATGTGACACAAAAGAGCAAATGAAGCACATTCCAATAAGATCTTTCCATTCACAGAACTTCCAAACCCCCTATGGCTGATTTGAAGATAACTCTCCATAGACAATGGGCTGTCCCAAGCCTCATACACAATATTGTAATGGAACTAGATAATAGCTGCAACCACTCCCTTCACCAGATCTGTGGTGTACAACTGCTATCCAAGCCACAACTCGCCAGAATTGCAAAACACTCAAGCTTTGTTGTTTTGCTGCCGAATGGAAAAGAGAAAATGAAGAAAAGAAGAAAATAAAAAATGAAAGGGGAAAAAGAAGGACGAAGATCCGCCGTGGGGTCGCCAACGCAAAGTCGCCGCCGGAGATCTGACCGTCGGTGCTGCTGAAAAGTAGATAGACAGAGCGAGTGAGGGTGAAAATAGAAAGAGAAGTGTTTGGAAATGAAGGGAAAAATATAGCGTACGAGGAAGGAATACGGTCATAGATATACGTTCAAGTACTCGCACGAGTATCAAGGTGAATTTGAATTTCGAAATTTGAAATTTTTGGTAAAAACTTACATACTTCTCTCTGTTTAAATTTAAAATTTTGGGTAAACCTACGGTATCTTAATTTTCTTACGATTCCGTTACTTTCATTGCAATTCTTTACAATTCCGTTACTAACTTTATTAGTTTCTTCTCTCCCTTTCTGAGGTTATAACCCACATATAAAAAATAATATTTCATGACATTTTTTAATTAATTAAAGTACTAAACTAATATTTATAAATCATTATTTCATGTTTAAATAGTTTAAAATTTAAACAAATAATACATAACATATAAACTAAATTTAATGATACGAGAAATTTGTCTTCCATAAAATGTACTGAGACATACAAAAAGAAGCAAATTTTCTATCTCTAAAAAAACAATAAATAAAACAAATATCATATTTCACGATATCTTTGATAAGAAATATGATGTGCCCAGGTTTTTAAAAAAAAATCAAATTAAAAAACTGTTTAAATCTACGAAACTTTAGATCTACCGAAAAATTTAAAGGAAAAAAACTTCATTAGAACGAAAAAATGTTCTCAGATCTACTATAATACTAAGTTGTTTTTGAAACTTATATCGATAGATATACAAAATAAGTTTCATAAAACATTTTAATCGGATCATAAACGCATAAAACACACACGAAAGCATCATTCTGATCAATATATAAGTTAGGGTTTTCACCCTTTTAGAGGGAAGGAGAAGAGAGCGAAAAAAGAATTGGATGAAGGAGAGATGAGAAGAAATAAATGAAAAATAAAAGAAAGTGCATATTTTATATTTCTTAGCATAAGAGTAATCCAACGGTTGGGAGTTATTCTTTCATTTTAATGAACGAGTGAAATTTCATCCGATCTTTAAAAAAATGAACTGGCGGTTGTAATTTGAGACTTTTGAATTTGTGATTGAAATCTTTTACATTGAATCAAATCTAGATCAGATCTTAAAATGTTATTTAATAAATATTCACAATTATTTATAAAATATTAAAATTATATATTTTAAAAGAGGATGAATAATTGACATTAATTTAATAACTACAAAGAATTCAACGCACGTAGTAGTCCCGTCCCAAAATATGAGTTCTACACTTAGTCTTTTTTATTTCTATTTTATTGTAATTATATAGTTACAATAAAACATAAATAAGATAACTCGTATAAATACGAGATGATTATGATAAAGGTATATATCTTTTACCTTCTTTCTTTTCTCTTTCTTTCCTTACATTAAAAAGTATTTTAAATGTAGTTAAATTCTTGGCTTAGTTAAAATAAATAAAATAAAATCTGAGAGATTTTAAAAAGTGTGTTGGGTCTCCAACTTTTTATATTTATTTTGATGATAACAAAAATTAGTAAATAGATTAAGTAAATATTAGAATCCTCTCCATATGATTTATATTAAAATAAAATCTTATTTACTTTGATCAAAAATATTTTTAATTTTTATTGAATTAATATTTTCTTGACCTTGATAATTTAATATTAAGTATTAAAGAGATTAGTTCATATAATAACATTTCCTAATGTAAGAAAACTCCTATTCTTTCTAAATAATTTTTTATTTACTAGAGTTTTCAAAACACTATATTATATATTAAAGCTATTTTGCCAAAATACATGTGCAAAAACTAAAGTAACATGCAAAAAGCAAAAGGTGCCTTTTACTTCATCTGAAAAATTGAGCATGTGCTTGGCATAGTTTATGTAAGTTGAAAACTTAGAAGGCATTTTTGTTTAAAGGCTAAACTTTCAAAATTCAAAAATGTAAATGTGCTTTCTTCAAAGGCCAATCCATGTGACTACTTTTTGATCAATCATATCCTTTTATTTTGAAATCAAAAAAAATCCTAGCCTTTGATATTTCAAATGAACTTCCAAAAGACCTTTATGTCATAAGCTTGAAAAATCTATAAATAAGAGGCACTTTCATTCATTTTAACTTGCCAATTTCATTTTATTGAAAAACAAATACTCCTTGCCTACATTTTCTCTCTAAGATTTCAAGAAACTTTCTCCCTCTTCTACTCAAAATTTTTATCTTTCGTTGAAAAGAAAATTGGTCAAAGTTTTTGAGATAAGTTCTTAAATTGATTTATTTAAATTATCTCATACTTGTTCATATTTATAGATATACAAATATAAATTGTTATACATATTTATATATATTAACGAATTGTGACTTAGAGATAAGGAGACTCATAGGAAAAACCAAACGGCCTTCAATATCACTTCTATCCTGTGTTGACGGCAATAGTAAGCTTAAAATTTGAAATATGAGTTGATCTATATTGAACTTATAACTATTTGGTTCCAATCTATATAACCCATATTAAAAACAGGTTGTGACGATTAGAATTTTCGAAAATTATTAAAATAAGAATTTAATTAAATAAAATTCTTATTATGTGATATTTGATTTCATAAATGAAATTGTGTTGTGCAATGTGATGAATTGTATAATAATAAAAATAATATTATTTATTATTATGTGCAAATAAATTGCGAAAAAAAAAATTTATAATGAAGAGGATATAATTTACAAAATTTTATATGCGATAAAAAACATATTGAAATAATTTATGGAAAAAAATTATTTTAATATAATAAATTTGTACATTAAATAAATTAATTTTATTTAATAAATAGCTTTTATTTTTATGAAAAAGATTTTTGGTATAATACGTTATAGTATTTATCTGCATTATGTATTTATATTATATATAATGTTCCATGCGATAAGTACTGAGGGTACTTAATTTTTTTATAAATGAACAAGTATGCTAGGATGGTAAATAATATGTAAACTTAAGTATTAAGCTAGGATTAAATAATAGGAACCATGTGATGGGATATTAGAGAAGCAGGAGTTGTATACTTATTACAGTACTAGACGGATGGCTAAGCAAATCATATTCCGTAGCAACCAAGAATATTGTGTGAGGAGCAATCAAAATGAGTTCTATAAAACTCAAGCCAAATACTCAGCCTTCTCTTTCTTCTTCCTTGTCCATCCGAAGTACCATTCCATGTCCAATTCAAATTCTAAATTATCCAGCAAATTGAAGAACTAAGCAAGTAAACTGTAACTGAATATGAGAAGTAGCAAGAAGAGGAATCAATTGCAACTAAAAGCAAGGAATTCGACTCATTTACACCCTTAATCGAGAATCTATGTATACTTTAGTTTTGCCAGGAATTATAATTTTGTGTTGGATAGTTTTTTCACGTTTACTCTTTTTTCTGCTGTGTGCTTGTTCAGACAATATAACTAAGTCAATGCATCTTAAAGTTTCACTTCATCAGCCAATTTCATTGTCTTACATCATCATAGCATTTCATTTTGTTTGCATGAATCTCTTGTAAATGTTGGTTGAATTCATTATCTAAAAGAAACTAAGTAGCTGCCTTGGAATATTTAAACTACATATCTGCTGGACAATTTCTTGAAAGAACTAAAACTCTTCAAACAAAAACCTTTAAACCAACAACTCCCCCGATCAATATTCATATTTTTTCACAACTATAATGATATTTTTTCCAAGATCATCCTCAACTGAATATTGAGTCGCACTAATTTTATTTGAGAGAAGAACTTGTGGATAACTCATTTATTTAAGAAAGTAATAATACCCTAAATTTAGGGGAATTGTCTTTCCAACTCACAGAAAATCTTGGTTACAATACAAGGGATCTAAAGAAGAACGAGGCTAGGCTATATTAGTAACAAGTAAATCCTTTGTGTGTCTGTAAAAAAAAAGTCTCCCAATATTTTGGTTTGGGGATAAACATCAATCGTAAGGTCTGAGACGACCCAGAAAGTACTTGATCATATCACGATCACCTTTGTAAGCCTACTTGGGTATTGAGTATTTACTTGTAAGAACTGAATTCTTTGCACTGAATAGTTGTAACTCCAGAAAAAAATACAGTAACATGTTTCTTACAAAAACCCATTCATATATATATATATATATATATATATATGTATGTATGTGGATCTAGATAACATATAGATTTTATATGGATTGATTTGGTTCTTTTGATTCTTGCTCGAGCCGGATGATGAAAAATTATCATGTCTGGTTCCTTCGGGGGATGGATCTATAAGAATTCGCCTATCCCAAAGACTAGATCCCAAGCAAGTGCTTTTGAACAACAGTTTTCAATCTACCCAACTTAGCTATAGTACATGAGTTCTTCAATTCTCTCACGAACTGGCTTCTACTTGCCATTTTTCTTTGGTTATTCTAAAACAAACTCTGAATAAAGATCTTTAAGAGCAATCACAACAGTAGTTATCAGGGGCCCCATTATTGCTCCCTGCATTATTAATATGCCCAAAGCCATAGTAAGTTGCAACTTCAAAATCAAGTGTTTCACTTCAACCACATAATACTAAACACACATGTAAGAGCAAGCACAATCAAACAAAAGCTACCAAATAAATTACATACAAATTATGCAAAATCATTTATGATACATTAACACGACAAAAAACATTGTGCGACCTGAGAAATTGACTAATCTATTTAATGTTTTTGCTTTCTGCATGCACTATACTCTCTTTTATAAAATGTAGCTTCCCCAATAGACTACTAACTTCCTGTCGAGTAATGCGACTAAATGAACACCTAGACTCTATTAAATAATTTGATCTTACAAAATAAATGCATCAACTGTTATAGGCTATTAGGAAAAAAATTAAGCCAGTCAGATACTTTGAGTATACCAATGTGAAATTTCTAAACAATCTAAGGCAGAGAGAAACTAGAATAGAAATCTCTACAGTACCAATAAGGAGTGGCATGATGAAAAGAGCAGGGAAAGAATCATAAGCCTCTTACCTCCACAACAGATGGAAAGACTGTCATTCCACCAATGATGCTAAGGCCAGTGAGATATGTACTATGACCAGGAATATCTTCTTGAATTTCAAGACATCCGCACTTCATAAGCACGTGATAAAATAATACAAGACCCAGAAGAAAATCATCGAGACACAAAATTGAAAATACCTGCTGCTCCGGACACAATGGAATTACCAATTATGAACACGAGCTTAGCACTCCCACCTAGAACTGATTTACCACTGGCAAATACGCCTTGCATCACGTCCAATCCTTGAAAGGCAAACCCTTATGCCTTCTCAACCAAATCCTCCCTTGTGATCTTTAATTCCTTAAAGAACGCGTCAACTTCCGTATAAATTCCCCCCCCCCATACACGATTAGTAACCCTCTTCTTCAAACTCAGAAGTTTCTTGATGTAAGGGGATGAAGACATCAAAGCAGTGGACTTTGAAGAAGAATTCACTATTTGAGTTATTACAAAATGCCTAATTCCAGTAACAAACTCTGTCATATTATGTTGCATTGCCAAACTATCAATCTGATCAGACACGATATCATAAAATTGGGTAGTGTATCAATCCACCATCCCACGCACATCATTTTTGTCTATCCATTTCTTCATGTGGATAGGTGACAAGGATGAGGAGGGGAAAGCCACACAGCTAAAATTGGATAAAAACACAGTGAAATGCGTCACTCGTTGATGAATACTACACTGACAAATTTGATCTTCACATTAAACGTACGCAGTACATTCTTAAAACTTACAGCACTTAGGCCACTTGGTCCGCTCAATAGTTAGCACGTACGCCAAGTAAATTACTACTCTCTAAGCTACACACCCAACCCCTTAATTATACTGAGTTTAAAATATATATTTGTGCAAATAACACATTATCAATTCCCAAAGCTCTGACATATGCATGTTATGAAACTGTATAGGTTCATACATGTATGCAAAGAAGATCATACACAGAGAAGATCATATACAGCTTCTTCGAACTCTAACTTTAAATTTGTTTTGCCATTGAATATGCTTTAGAGAAATGGAAATACAGGTGGGAGTCTAAAGTTAATCAAATGTTGTATTTACTTTCCAGTTCCAAGGCCATGATTTATGTTGTCGGCATTGATTTTATTGAATTATTGAAATGCAATACTATTTTTTACTCTTAGTACTTTTTAATTTAAGTTTACTTTCATATATTTTGTATTTCCCATGTCAAATCACTTGACAAATCAAATTACTGAAAAACATACAAAATACAGAAACATGAGGAATCATATTTACAATGGATTACATGCTTATACATACTAAAAACTAAGGAGGTGTGGAACTTGTGAGAGAGGATTAAGATTTGTAAATGTAAATTTTGTGATTATTAAATGAAATTTCTTATTCCAACTCTGTGTTATGTGATTGAATATTTTATTAAATAATTAGGTTAAATAAAAATATTTTTGAAGCTGCTTAGTCGTACTTACGTGGACAAAATGATTTGTCGTGATTCTGACGATTTCACTAAGAAGCATCTAGGCCAATTATTTTAGTAAGCTGTTGTGTCGTGTTTGGAAATAATGAAGTGATTTTTTGTGCTTCGGAGTTAATATAATATTATATTAACTGATAAAAATCTAAATAAGTTAACTAGGGTTAAAATGATAAATTAAATTATAAACCCTAATCAACAAACCCTAATTGATAAAAGTTATCCGAATTGGCGAACTGAAACCCTAATTGTTACATAAGAATCTTAATTGATATAATTAGATTGTAAGTAATGAATCATAACATTAATTATGAATCATTGAACTTAGATTAAAACCCTAATTGAAATATTTAAACCGCAATTCATGAATTAAGAAACCCTAACCCTAATTTGAAAACCCTAAACCCTAATTTAATGTTATAACACTTAATTATGAAATGATAAACCTTTATTATGATATATAAACTTAATTAAGGTATTACTAAACATAATTAAACATCCTAAACATGATTTACAAAAATCTAAGTTTAATTAGTAAGGATTAAATCAAAATTAAAAGCTTTAACCAATAGAAATTGAGCTAGGCGTGTGCAAGCTTATGCTAAACACACTCCAGCACAAGCATGACTAGACCTGGCAAACGGGTCGGGT